>JANHFL010005720.1:99034-109677 GCA_032468155.1 Oxyrhabdium leporinum | reverse complement strand
ATGGCAAAAAATGCATCTGAAAATAAGATTATTTATAATTTTGGATAATGTATTATATTGTCAAACTCAAAAGAAATAAAAATATATACGCTATTGCTGTTAGTACATTCTTTCAGCTTCTATCAACTTAGACCTCATTATGAAAAGAAGCAATTTCCCACAATTAATAACTTTAATTTGGATTTGCTATCGTACTCAATGAGAAAGAAAGAAAAAGGGAAAGGAAGGAAAGGAAAGGAAAGAAAGAAAGAAAGAAAGAAAGAAAGAAAGAAAGAGAAAGAAAGAAAAATGAGAGGGAGAGAGAGAGAGAGAGAGAGAGAGAGAGGGAGGTGGGTGAGAGAGAGAGAGACCCATTTTCCACAGAAAACACCGGGAACCACAAAACTTGGGTAGGCATGGCTGGGGGATCATGTGACTGGGTGTAGTGACATTGAGTTGGCCATGCCCGCCCAGGTTTTGTGGCTCCTGGTGGTTTCTGTGGGAACGGGTCCAAATGGCTCTTTGAGTGTTTAAGGTTGCAGACCCATCTTGGAACCTTTCAAAATATTTTTGAGAGGGGGAAATTATGTATATATGAGAAATAATTAAATTTGCTATATTTTAAATTGCATTTTGTTCTTGTGTTGCTAACTTTTTGGAACTTGAATTATGCAACTGAAAGCATAATGAAATTATAATTCTATTATAATTTACTTCATCTGAATATTCTGGATTACTGTTGACTTAATTTTATTAAAGGACTGAAACTAAACAGAAAACATGCTAATGTAGGGATGTTTTGGAATATTATGTAAATATTTTGTTTACATTATATAGTACTGGTACTTTTATTAGTCTTACATATTTGAGACACTTATAGAGATTCTTTTATGATTTTATAGATGAAATCACAGGAAGAAAGTTTATCAAAAAAAGAAAAAAATGCAGAAGAAAAAACAAAAAAAACAGGTAAGAATTGGGTCAAAATGTTTTGCTTATAATTTTTACATCCTTATTAACCTAGTACAAATTATCAAATGTTAACATAATATTGAGATTTATATATGAGTTCATTAACCACAGCTTCCCTATTCAGACAAAACAGTTTATTCCAGTTTTTATTGTTGCTTCATTGGCAAGTAGAAAGCTTTTTGTTTTCAAGGTACAGTTCTGTGGTGATAAATTCTCTCTTCATCCAGAGAACAAGTTCTCATCCAAAGAGAATAATTTATTACAATTGAAAAATAGTCAAAAGTTTAATTTACTCTGACAGAATTTGAATGTATCAGCAAAGAAAAAAAGTTATGTGGAATAGCATTTCTTTAACTTTCTTTTTCATGATTGACATTCTTTTAGAAAGACAGAACTCATGTTGATCCTAATTCAGCGGATGAGTGCAACAGCTTTTTGAAGACAAAGAAGAGACTTAATTTTTATAGATCAGAAAACGGCATAGTTAAAAGCTTTAATGATTAATTCATGTGAAAGATTCACGTACCTGGTGAATCCTGATAAATAATTTGTCTTAGACCTTGACACATTGTTCAAAATGAATAAAGACATTCAAGATGAAATGACCCATTTACTAGGCAGAAATAACTTGCACTATTTATTTATTTATTTGTTTATTTTATAACTTGCACTCTTACTCTCATTGTGCTGAGAAGCATCACCAATTGTTATAGAGAAAAATATACATGAGTATGTGGAACTACTATTTGAGAATAAGGTTTGGAATTGATATTTGAATAATCTTACATTCAATAAAACAGACTGCTAATTATGTCACATTGTATATACCATGACAATGTAAATATAACTTCAGAGAAATATAATATTAAAGTGTATCTAAATGGGGCATTTATTGTGTTGCTTTACTGGGACTAGATCAGTTTAAATTCCACTTCAATGCATTGTGGCTTTGTCTGTGGTAATTTTGTTTGTTAAAAATGGTACTTCATTTTCAGTTCGAGCCTTCAAATATTTTTAAAATCATTTTTGAAAAATATCTAAGTCATAAAGCAATCTGTTTTAGAATCCAATAGGAATTCCTTCATCTGTATTTATTAGAAAAATGCTTTGTTTCAGATCCTGCAATCTGAACAGAAGCTATTATACTTCCACTTCTGCCTGTTGCTTTAGTTTTTTGTTTAATCTTAAAGATGTTCAATTTATGCTAGCTTTTAAAAAGTGTATATTCTCATTTTAGAGCATCAACTTTTGGAATTGGAGCAACATCTTGCACAAACAGAAAAAATGTTAAATTCATTATTGACTCAATTAGATCCACTTTCAAGCTGGTGAGTCATATTAAATCATAATATTTCATTTTAATGTTATATTGTTTATTTCAGATATGGGAAAGAGGTCTGGGAGATCATGTTTGTGAACTTAAAATAAGAGCAGAATGCCAATAGTATCACAAATGAAACGTTTCCTCTTATTTTTAGCAATGCTTATTACAACTGATGTTTCACCGAGACAGTTTTATCCCTTTTAGGGGTAAAAAGGAATGATAATTAGAATTTAAAGGTGCCATCATTGCTTTTTAACCATTTCTTTCAAGCACAGAATTTGTATTTATTTTTGAAAAACTTATACCGCTGTCATATTACTGAGGTAATTTACAATTTGTAACATTAATTATGCCATTAAATAAAGGGGGAAAAATAAAGATACTGTACATCAAGTGTACATTATTTCTTTCACTATACGTGTGTCTTGAAGTACAAGTATGTAAAGATATCTGTAGTTGTTTATGCCTACTTTAAAGTAAATATAGCTGGATTCTGTTTCTGCATTATCAAAATAACTACAGATTTGTATTTTAGAACTTTTGCAGCAATGGCTTTTTAATATAATTAAAATCATGTGCTGACTGACAAATTGAAAGAATTTTCAGTACTTTTAAAAGGTTATAATGATATTATTCAACAATTCCATTTAAGAAGGAATTAGATTTTAAGTTTATGAGCTGGTTTGGATATAGTACTGTGTTTTAGTACTGTATATAAAAGATCCTGTAATAGCTTTAATACAGTGAACAGAAATATGAGTTTTATATTAGTCTGGTTTTCACCTAATACTGTGTGGGGCTGATTAGAAATGAGCAACATAGTCTTAGTTTGAAATTTAGTTTCATTTAAGTAAAATATAGGTAATGTACCTAAATTTACCAATAATACAAATGAATTCAATGTTACTTTAATGGAATTGTAATTATTTTCTGTCCTGATTAATTCTGATACAGCTTTTTTGGCTTTTCAGTATTAATACTTTGGCTTCTGAGCAGAAAGATGAAATTATGGAACAACTTGAGTCCATTAGAAAGCTGATGAAAGAAAGTGGATTAGACAAATCAGCGATGAAACCAGAAGGTATTTTTGGAGGATTTTAACACGCTCTTAATAAATTACTACTAGATATCTTGATTTTTTTAAAAAGCAGGTTTGTGCATATGAATTGGCTTGTTCCATTTGATCTATTCTAAAGTTCCATGCAAGGCCAGAGTTCTTATTGTTTCTTGACCCCTAACTACCATATTATATATGACCTTTTAACTGACCTATTAACTTGCTTTTAGAACAAGCTGCAACAACTTGCTTTATGATTTAATAGATAACATAAAAACTGGTGATCTATCAAACTATTTTAATGCACTCTCTATTGTAAAGAAAACAAAATATCTTGCTTCTAATTTTCTGGTAGTAAATTGGTTTAATTGCAAAAACAGTAATCTAATTGTAATACTGTATTCCAATTTCCTCTTATGTGTATTAAGATATTAGTCACCATACATGCCAAGAGAAGCTTGAAGATCTGATAGAATCATTCAGCGAACATCCGAAAGTAAAAATAGATGAGGATATTTATGAAAAATGTGAGCATGATGCCTTATTTGAAGATATGGAAGAGTCTTATGGTGTAAAAAAGTATCAGCATTTTGATCATGAATACTTACTTAGCACAATGGAAGAAGCAAAGAAGATGGAAGTAACCAATCAAGATATAACAGAATTAGAAACTGGGTTAAGAAGACGTCTTAGGAACGAATGAACGAACTGTATTGGACATACTATACAACACACTTCAAAATTTTAAAATATATTCACAATAACTGCTGTATGTTATAAAATGATATATTTATGAACATTTCCTATTTATTCTGACTAAAATAATTTCTGCGTATACTGCACTGAAAATTCTATCCAGTATCATAATCACACTCTTTAATTTTTAAAGTTATTAAAGTGTGAGCATGGGCATAGAAGATACTGTAAGTTTGCGTTATATGGCTCTTCAGAAATTATTTGCAACAAATATGGAATGTACCTGTATTAATTACTTTAGTTACTTTACGTTTCAGTGTAACTTTAGTATGGATTCTGATATTCTCTTTTTTTGAAAAAGTGGAAATAGGTTTATTTCTTTGAGACAAACTGCCTATGTTTGAGACAAACTACCTACTTTTCATTAAATATCAATAAGCCTTAGATTTTGTTTGTAACTGGTTAGTATTGAAAATATAAAATGGAGCAGTTAAATACAATGCATGCATTATGATAGCTAATTATATGATTTCCAACCACATTACCCTGATTCTACTATTGTGCTTAATTTAGTAAGGTGTTTTGGTATAATTTAATCTGCTGATTTTTGCAGGCTATTGATGCAAATTTTGCAGTTCCAAAATCCTCATAGATGATTGACTGACCATTCATTTACTTATTTATTTACTTATTTATTTTGCCCATCTCCCTCAAACAGGGGCTCTGGGCAGTGATACGACCTATCTGTTTTATGGCATTTTCTGTAGAAGTCATTAAGCAGGACATCACCATTGACTGTACAATGGTAGATTCTTTTTTCAAAGCTGGTTTCATAATTTATTGCTGATGGTAAGGTGGCAAATTGAATCCCTATAAAACTTTTTGATATTCATAAATTGATTAAGGTACCAGGGCAATTTCCCGCCTTGTAGAAATTCTGTGACATTGAATTTGTCCAGAATTTTTTCCTTAAACTTTATCATGGTGGGCTTATAAAATAAGGACAGCAGTGACTGGAGAATATCCATAACAGAGCAATTTGTCAACAGTGCCCCATTGCCAGGAAATTCAACAGCTACCAGAATGTTAGAGGGATTTGTCTTACAATTAAACATTTAATTTTAGGTAATAATGGAGATATTTTGTCGTTTATTGAAAGTTAACACTGGCAACATATTTTTTATTGGATAGTAAAATTTTAAGATGATGAGAGTGGATTGTCCTGATCTAAGGCCTGCCTATACAACTCCCCTCCAACAAACAGTTTCTAGTATAAAATCTGACATGGAGTAATACCTAGTAAACTGATAGGCCAGTACTATAGTTCTTTAAAAATATGTTGTATCTTTCCAGCTGCTTTTGAAAATGATAAATATAGCCAAGACCCATTCTGTGGTATATAAACTCTTTTAATTGCATAAATAAAATTATGGGTTGCGTGAGGTAGACAAGTCGGAGTATTGTACATCAGCCACAATGATTTTGTATCAATTTGGAATGGATTATTTCTCTTCTATAGCCTTTTTGAGTTTAAACACTAAAGACATAGTAAGTCAATTTAGGGCTGCTTTTGCCAATATGAATGGTCTCCCAATGAACAGACTTTAGCTATCAGGATTTTTAGGCAATATGAACAAATAGCCAGGCTCAGAATATCCTACTTTGGACACATACAAAAACCTTGCTTTCTGAATAAAGCTCTAATGCTGGGAAAGGTGGAAAGAGAAGATGACCAGCAGTCAAGTGAATAAACTAGGTTGCGGTGGCAATGAGTGAAGATTTGAAGACCTAAAGGAATGGGTTAGGTACAAATTAAGAGATCTATTTTATATAGTTGTCAAGAGTTAACACCAATTTGGTCATAAATTAATAGGCTTTGCTGAGATTTTGGGCAGTTGAAACCATATACATAAAGAACTTCAGGTTGTGGAGCATTGCTTTCAATTACAATAGTCCATGTTAACTAATTTGATTTATGCAGTCAAAAACAAATGATCATCTGCATTTGTTGCAGCATATTTGGTATGGTGAGTTTACTACCCTTTGGAGAAACTGAGTAGGATGAGGAAAGGAAGTACAACTATTTTTATAAAACATTGGAAATCTTTCATAAACTTTTTGCTGAAAATGGATAAAAATGAACTGATACTGGGATTTGTTTAAAAGGTTTGTTTATGGAAAGAAGGGAACTTAGATGTGCAATATGAAAGGGTGAAGATAGCAATTGCTGTTTAACTGCTGCAAAATATATCAGAATTTGCTGCTTTTATATGCTTTCTTGTTTTTTGTTATTTACTTTTAATTTTCTTTTATATTTTTATATTTCTACTATGTTTCTGTAGTTTTTAAAATCTTTGTACAATCTTCTTTTAATATAATTATTCATAAAAATAGATGAGAAAGCTGGGTCTGTTCAGAATTATTCATTTGTCACACTGAGGTCTCAGACAACGGCCATTGTTAAAAGAACGAATAGTAAAAAAGATCCAACCAACCCATAAAACAGAATCCTTACGGATTAACAAACACCGGTGTAATATAATTCTCATAATTTGGATAAATAATCCTTTAATGATTTTCGAAATTACCGGGAGCCCCGTTAGGCGGAAGAAAGCAGAACCTACATCAGACCAAACAGGTTCTTCCTAAACACAAAAGCAGACGGAAATCAGGAAAAGGAAAACCCGGTTAGGGAGTGCGTATCACTCCGTAGAAGAGACACGAAAAAATGACGGCAGGAGCGAGAGCCGGGGACCGAGCGAGAAAAACGTAGGTGGGAAAAGAAGCATCGGTCACTCGCGTTCTCTCCCCGTTTCGAGGTCACTTTTTAATTTTCAAAGCGTGGCGCGGGGGAAAGGAAAGCGTTTCGGCCTGTTTACTAGGAACCTTGGCAACCATGGCAACGCGCGCAAGCAAGGGCAATGAGACGCAGATCGAATATTCTGTGATTAAAAAAACAAAACAAACAAGCCCGCAACGCATTCTAGCTGTAAGGTGGAAACAGCTGGAGATGCCTATTTCGCCCTTCGCTCTTCTGACTCTGTACGGCTGTTAAGAGTTATTTTACAGAAACAAGCTGGGCCAACTCATGTAAGAAAGAAGCGTCTATCTGCCTCTGAACACGGAGCGTGTTTTCGGCGTGCACGGCATTTTGTCTGATAGGTATTGAGCTGGTGCAGGGAAATCGAGCTTTGTCACTATCCGCGAAAGATTCAGTTTTGCTTAGTTCGCTAGGAAGTGAGTTGACTTCCTAGCCGGTTCTCGACACAACAGGTTTCTGTTCTGTTCTATTTTGACCTAGAAAATATGGATACTTCCAGCAGGTCTTCTAAGGGCTAGAACTTACTGCTTTCTTCTTGCTGCCCAGCTTCTGATTTGAAGTTTTGGTGCAAGTCGAATATTAATTATTTTTAAATAACTCAAGGCAGAGAAAATAATATTCCTTCCCCCTCCTATTTTCCCCACAACAACTCTGTGAGGTGAGTTTGGCTGAGAGAAAGAGACTGGGTCAAAGGCACCAAGTCTTCTGGCTTAATAGGCCAGCACTTTAACCATTACACCAAACTGCCTCCCCTATGCCTCCTCTCTACTGCCTGCTGATCAGTTCTGCTTGTGCCTCTTGAAACAAGCACGCTGCAAAATGAATCTGGGGAAAACTCTACTGTAATTTTGTATTGTTCTCTATATTATCTTTTCCTACCATCCACACACATATCTGCTTAGGTAAAAATACAATATTATTGCTTATTATGTCTATAATCTTTAAAGGGGAGTTTTCAACATACCTAGGTGTGAACACAGCATCTGTCTGGTTTTCTTTAAAACAGCCACATCTTTCTCTAATACCATATGGTGGCTCCAGATACTGTAAATTGAAATAATATTTGAATTAGTATAATTCTAATTGATCATCCACCTCTGGTTAAATTGTCAATCTGTAGATATTGTACCTATAAGTGTTTTATTGTACGGTTTTAAGAGCAAAAGCTTGTAATATTATTTCTCAATTAGTTAATCTTTGGTTTATGTGTTAAGAAATATGTCTTTAGGGCCACTGGTTTGCAAGACTGGTTTAAATTACTGTAGCAAGCTTCTTCTGATGGGATTGGAAAATGACATTCATTGAAACTATTGTAATAAATTCTGCTCAGTGCTTTGAACAGAATTTCAGTTCAATAGAAAATATATTTAAAGTGAAAGAAATACCTCTTTTATTTTGTCAAAACCCTTCTTAGAGCATCTGATCATCCCTCTCCAGTCAACTTTATAATTTTACTTTTCAGCTCCATTTTAAGTTATAAACAGTTCAGATGGACTTGGAGGTTAGAGGAACTGCTGCATCTCCAAAAAGACAAGTTCTGCTGTCCTCTCAGGTACATTTAAAATTAACTTTACGAAATTGAAAAATGAATGTTCATTTTGAAAAAGACACACACACTCCCCACACACAAAATCACTGTACCTTGTGATCAGAACCGTATATGCATCTATTAATTAGAGAAACAAGGCTGTATATAATTGAAACCTAGTTTTGTATGTGAGAGTTCCCTCTCTAATAAACAAAGTGTGTCCTCCTGATTTGGAGCATGGCACTGAGGTAGGGTGGGTGGAGTGACTAGGAGTGCTGCTTGGGACATAGCCAGATATGAGACTTTGTGAGATTGGGCCAAGAGATCAGTTGGTACTCCTGCTTGCTTATCTTGCCCCCTGTAGTTTAGCAGCAACCCTGCCTACATTCTGTGACTGATAGTATGTGCTCATTTCACCAGATTAGGTAGAGTGGGGATACTCCAGGTTCCTTCCCTAAATGTTTCCATTTAGTGAGATCTAGGAAGCATACCTTCTCTGTAGCAGACTCTGCTCTATGGAATATCTTCCCATTGAGATCTGGCCCATTGAGAACCCCTCAACCCTTCAGGGGGTCTTGTAGAGCTCAAGATGTGGGGTAGAGTGAGGGTGAAGCCCAGTGAAGTTGACTGTTGATGTTTGGAGGAGTATATTATTTGGGCCCCGGCAGTTTCCATGATAGGTTTATTTTAGAATGTTTTGCTGTTGTTTTCATTGTTTATAGGCCACCCAGAATTATGGTGCATAAGATGGGCAGCTACATACGTTTTCTAAATGAATAAAATAATTTAGAGATTATTTTTGTTAGCTAGAGGAATAATGTGTAATTTTTAAATTGGAAATGTGAAGTAATATTTCAAAAAAACCAGACCTTGGGTGTTTTAGACATCTTTCTGAAGAGCACATCATAGATCTGTTCTTCCAGTTAAATGTTAGGAAAGTGGAGAAAATGAAAGACATTTGCAAAGTGAAAGCAAAAAAGATCCATATTCCCAAACATTACATGTTGCTGGTTTAGATGTAAAATTACATTTCTCCATTTTTACAAGTACTCTGTTTCTTTTAGATATATAACTATCATTATTTTCCAATAACTGCTGTTTTGTTGTGCTGTATCTGCATCCTTAGGGCATACCAGTTATAGTTTATATAATCTATATAGTTTATATAATATAATCTGCAGTAATTTAGTTGAAGTTTCTGTCTTGCCATCTAATTTCTTGCTTCTGTTATAGAAAAGCCAATGTTTCATTAAACAAATGTTATTTTTTGTGTGAAATAGCCCTAGTGATGTTTTATCCGATTATGTAAGAAACAATTTTCTGTTTTAAGCTTTCTCATTGGACTGGGAAAATAGAGCATCTTCTGTAAATAATTTTCTGCATTAATTTACTCTTTCAAATAGGAAGCCAATGTACTTGTTCAACTATCTGCTTGAAAGGGCAAGTTGATAAGTTTTCTCCCCAAATAATTTGAAAGAAAGATATATATTATAATATTTATATATTATCTCCAATATATAAAAAAATACCATGAAGTAGTAAAAGGGGGAGGAAGGTTACCTTCCAGGGCTCTGGATACCATACTTCAGAACAAAATTAAATAATCTTAATTTTTATTTAGTTATATTAAAAAAGAATCCATCAGAGTTTGGTATGAGATGTGTGGTTATGTAAAAGTTTAAAATAAATAAATAAATAAACTTTCTATAGATAAACTTGTTACTCCATAAAGTACCACTGAACTGACCAAAACTCTTTTACAATCTTAGCTTCCATTCCTTTGGATTTCCCCTGAATTAAACTATAGTAAATCCAATATTCTTATTGTATTTCTTTGTTTCTTTTAATAATTGATTCGTATTTATGTTCACAATTTCATTGAGCATGGAGGAACATGAAAACAAACAAAGAAATAAGCAAAAGCTTTGTATTCTTTTTTTCAGGGTTGGAGGCCAATCACAAGATTAAGCCATGGTCCTCGACCAGCAGAGTAAGTATTTCCTTTTAAAAAATGTCTATGCAAATATGCAAATATAATATAATACTAATATGAAGCAAATCAAACAGTTCAAGAAATTGTCAGCCTGGAAGCCATGAAAATGAGGCCTCTGCAGGCTGCCACATAATTACACATGAGAAAAAGAGAGGGAGTACTTTATCATGCAGTTAGAAGTGTTGTAGTCAAAATGTTATTCTTTCTAAGAATGTCAAGGCCATTCTGTGCAGCACCTGGAAGAGGAGTGCCAAGATGGAAGAAGGAATGCTG
>JANHFL010005720.1:70496-95761 GCA_032468155.1 Oxyrhabdium leporinum | reverse complement strand
TTTTAAAAAAGAGCAACTTTACCCCAAATCAGGCAAAGCAGGCAGGCAGATTGAGTTGCTCACAGAGTCACAGCTCGGTCTGTCTTTCTGCAATCTGCTGCCTCAGCTTGCCCTGCAATGAGAAATACTTTCGATCCTGGGAATCCATCTCCATTCAACCGGCAGGCCTTTTCAGAGGCTGAAGTTCCCAAGGTGAGTGTGGAAAGCTCCGGGGGCCGTAGGGGGGGGGGGCGACCTAGCTAGCCACGCGCGGAGCAGCGTGATGCGAGCCACGGACGCATTAGGCAAGCTCCGGATGCCGCGCGGGGCGAGCGGTGAGCAGGCGGGCAGGGGCGGGGCCAGCCAGAGGTGATATTTGCCGGTTCTCCGAACCAATCAAAAATTTCCCTACCAGTTCGCTTGAACCGGTGCGAACCGGCTAGATTTCACCTCTGGACTCATCTCTGGGGTGGATGAGTCTGCCTATCGAGATGAGGTGGACCGGTTGCTTTTGTGGTGTGGAGATAATAACTTGCTTCTTAACACCAATAAGACCAAGGAGCTTATAGTGGACTACAGAAGGAATAGTTCAGACATCCAGCCCTTGATTATCAATGGAGACCAAGTGGAACAAGTGGCCAGTTTTAAGTTTTTGGGTGTTATCATAAAAGAGGACCTGACCTGGGCCGCCCACATTGCAGCACTGGTCAAAAGAGCCCAGCAGAGATTATACTACCAGAGACTTCTCAAGAAACAACAACTGAATGAAAAATTGCTGGTAACCTTCTACCGCTGCAATATAGAGAGTATTTTAAGTTACTGCACCTGTGTATGGTTTGCCAATTGCACAGTGGAAGATAGGACAGTGCTCCAGAGGGTTAACATCATAGCCCAGAGGATCACCCTCTGCTTTAAGAAAGTTCAAAACATTCTTAAAGATCCATCCCATCCTGGGCACCCTTTTTTTGAACTATTACCATCTGGTAGACAGTAGAGGATAATAAAAACAAGGACCAATAGGCTGAAAAACAGCTTCTATCCCAGGGCAGTAACTATACTGAATTCAACTGTATAGTGTAATACTAATGCAGTATCAAGGGTTTTCAATTCAATTGTATAGAACGTGAAGGATGTGTGTTTTTGTTTTATTTTTATAGTTTTTTATGTCTGATGTACACTGAAGATGGCATTTAATTTCATTGTACGAGGTGCAATGACAATAAAATAAACTTTGAAAGGGAGCACCTTGAAAAATGGCTTATATTTACTTTTTATAGTTAGCACAGCAAAGAACTTCTAAGTAAAAGTTGATTGGTTTAGAAATAATCATCTGTCCAGTTACATGATAAAAATTAAAGTATACAGTAATATGTGAGCATAGCAATAGAAAATAGCATTGTATTAAAGTATATAAAAAGTAAAATGTTAGCATGGGAAAACATATCATGAGTCCCATAGAGTCCATTGTGAAAAAATACAATTTCAGCTAAGTTGAAACTTCTTAACATGCTCAGTTGAAAAAAAAAGCTTTTTGTTATTTAGCCCGAGAAAGTTCTTATTTTGCAGTTAGTTACAGCAAGTTAAGCATGCTAAGGGAAAACTTCAGCATTCCATTCTTACAAAGTTATGCTCAAAATGTAAACTAAATTAAAGAAGGTAAACCCATGTTAGTTTGGCAGTGCATCAGTACTATAAAACCCATAGTTCAAGTATTACAAAGTCCAACTTAGGTGGACCGCAATAGGCAGCATATAAATTTAATACATTATTATTAATTGTTTAACATTTTCCGATCATTGCTAATATATTCTTTATACGGGTATTCCTCAACTTATGACCACAATTGAGCTTAACATTTCTGTTGCTTAAATGAGACATTTGTTAAGTGAATTTTGCTCATTTTATGACTTTTCTTGCCACAATTGTTAAGTGAATCACTGCAGTTGTTAAGTTAGTAATGTGGTTGTTAAATGTCTGTTGGCTTCCCCATTGATATTGAAGGTTACAGAAGGTGACCACATGACCCCAGGACACTGCAATCATCATAAATATGAGTCAGTTGCCAAGTGTCTGAATTTTGATCATGCGACCATGAAGATGCTGCAGTGGTCGTGTCATAAGTAACTTTGAACAGTCAGTAAAGGAACTGTTGTAAGTCACGGACTACCTGTATGTGGTATTTTAGTTATCTGTGTATATATTCAACCTGGCACACAAGCCCATAATATACCTCCAAGCGTTCGTTTTGGTTTTGGTTTAAAGTAAAGGGAATTAAAAACAAAGAAAAACCAAACAATTCTTTAATTTCAGAGTTAATTAGATACAATTACCTGGTGTCCATTATATATGTCTGATTTATTATTAAATTCTTTGCACATAAAAATAATACTGATGAGTAGCAAATCTGAGCAAGAAAATTCTTTAAATTATTTGCCTATGTGTACTGGTGATGGGTTACTAGGATCTGTTTCCATCATCTTAATAATCTGAACTTTCTAAATTTTTTAGATGAGTTTATTTGATTACATGTCTCTGGAGATTCTCAGTCGTCCATGTCACAGTTGTCCCAAAGGTGCTTTTCAAAAGGCAACTAGACTTTTTTAGTTTTTTTTGTTGCAAATGTTTCGCTTCTCATCCAAGAACCTTCAGAACTGAAGCAGCTTCTTGGATGAAAGCAAAACATTTTAAAGAAAAAACTAAGAAAGTCCAGTTTATTTGATTACAGTTAAATAAATGCTTTCTTATGCTTTAGGATGGAGATAATGGCTCACTTTACAATGCTGGACGACCTCACACTGGCTCTCCGCGTCTATCTTCATCTTTTAGGAGGGGCACTCAATTACAAAGTACTCACGCACAATATCATAACATAGAACAGGTAAGTTAGATTATTGAAGGAAGTATTTTCAAGCATAACTGTTGCAGAAACAAATCTCATCTAAATGTGTGTAACTCAACTGAATCAATGTAGTTAAAATTCTTAGCATTTTTAAAGGAAAGAGTTACATAATCACAGAATAATGCATAAATTTTCATTTCTTCAGAATTCCTAAGCAGATGAGATAGTAAAAATTAGAAAATATTGTGAGAAAAAAAAGATATTGATTCCATTGCAGCTGTGGGATCTGTCATGACCTTAAGATAAATAGGATGGATTCAATTTGTGCTCTATTTGGTGCTCTTAGGCTTCAAATTTCTGAGTCATAATGACAGTTATATAAGCATTTTGTATATTGAAGTATCTAATTTGTTTATTTTGAAATACCAGTTACCATTCTTTGGATTTTTTATTAGTGAAAATAGCTGAAAGGTACTGATTTAAAAAAAAACCACCTTGATTTTTAAATAATATTTTGGATAGTGTGATCTTAGTTATTGTTCTACATATGTCCCCATCCTGGTCTTGATCCAGTATGGAGTTTTATTTACACTATGGATATATTATATTCACTTTCAGAATCCTATTTTGAAACTCTATCTGCCATAAAAAGTATCAAGCCTCTTATAAGTGTGATTAATAGAGGCCATTATTTGAAAGACCCATTTATTATGATAAAATATCTGGGTGAACAGACACAATAAAAATGGTCCACGACTTCCTTCCCCTAGATTACTCGATTTTGATACCAGAATTTAAAAATGGAAATCTTGCTACCTGCTTAGTTCTGAATCACAGCCACCATATTAGAATTGTATTTTGTCGTATAGGTCTGTTATTCTTACCTAGAAATACTTTTCCCTGTATAATAGGGCTTACTTTTAAATACAAATATAGGATTTGTAATTAATGTTGCTAATTCTGGTATTAAGATATTTTGATTTCATTCTTCATTAATAAAACATATCACATTTTGTTAATTAGTTTAAATAATGAATTTTTAAAGGAGAACTATAAATATGTATTTTCTTCGCTTTTTATTGTATAGGCAGCAAGGAGACCTCACCTGAAGAAAATTGAGATAAATAATTTAAGAAATGAATCATATTTTTCAATAACAGATATGAAATTTTTTTTGTAATGATGATACGTGCATATTTGTTACTACTCTGAAACAAATCCTATTAGTAAAAAATGTAACTTTACATTTTCCATTTTTTTGCTTTAGATTTGCAGTTACATCTAGCATTTCTGCAAATCTGAACAATCTTGAATTGGACAATTGGTAAATATTTAAATGTTATGTTTAATTGATTCAGATACTATACCATTATTACTGTTCTGATTATTTATTTGCAGCTTTCTTCAAAGGAGCAAAAAACAATACCAGAAAATCTGCCACTCCCAACAGACATATACAAGCTGAAATATCAGCAATATGAAACAGAAATGAAAGAGGGTTATAAGCAGTATTCTCAGAGAGCTGTGAAAAATAAAATAAATAATAACCTGTTTCATGAATTTCCAGGCAAGATAGCTGAAAAAAAGGTAACATTCATATATTACCTCAGTATAACAACTCTATCTAAAATACTGAAGAGAGTTTAGCTTCACTAAAGCAAGTGTAGTGCATAAGGTTTTTGTTATGGAGTAATGTATTTTCTGCTTTTTCCAACATCTGCCTATTCAACTACGTTTTTCCCCTTTGAAGCTAATTGTATTTCCCTCTTTGTTTCATAGTTTCATGTTCCATTTCTTTGCATTTTAATTTGGATATAGTTGCCTAGCTAATTTGCTGTTTTCATTTTTGCCCTTGATGATTTGTGAATTTGCACTGATAAGGACTAGGCTTGGTCTAGGGATGGTCACAATTTTCCAGTTGAAGCTATGGTAAAGTCTGTCCATATCTTGTGAAATTAAAAAGTTTTCAGCGTGTCTTCTGACTGCTACTTGGTGTTCATGGATGCGTTCTGCCAGTCTTCTGCCTATTTATCTTACATAGTGGTTGCTGCATTCATTACACTGTATATTATAGATGACTCCTGTTATTTCTTCTGGGGCTACTGGGTCTTTTGATTTGCTTGGGATGTTTTGAAGGGCTTTAGTTGGCTTGTGTGTTACGCTGATTCCATGTGGTTGTAGTAATTTCTCAGATATGTGAATATTCAGCAATTCCTTTAAAGTCAGAGATAACATTAACATGTTTTGCATAACGGATTTTTATTTATTTTAATAGAAACAGTTGCTTTATACAAGATTTATAACTGTCTCAGTATTTATATTCTTTTGAATTTCTAAAAAATTCAAGAGAAGTTAGATATAGGAAATACGTATAGGTTACTTCCTGTGCACATTTTAGCAGCAAGGAATTAAAATGAAATAAATTGTAGCGATAACACTCACTGGAATCGCCAATTTCATCCAAATATTATGTTTTGTTCCCATATAGGATTTACAAAAACAAAGAGTGGATGAATTCACAATTCTTGATGAGAAAGCCCTTTTACAGCAAGGTTATACAAACAAACCATATACTATGCAGCATAGCATAAGAAAATTTGATGTTGTAAGTTTAATAGGATAACTTAAAGTGCTAGAAAATTAGCATATGTAGTTATAGTTAAGCAATGTAACTAAGTAAAATTAACCCAATATATCTTGGTATAGTGCCCTTCTAGCGTAAGTAAATAGATAATGATTTTTTATTGTGCACAGATGAAATGGAGCCAGTTTGGTCTACTGCTTAAGGCACCAGGCTAGAAAATGGAATATTGTGAATTCTAGTCCCATTTTAACCATGAAAGCTGGGTGGGTGACTTTGGGCCAGTCACTCTCGCACACACCCAACCCACCTCTAAGGATTGTTGTTGTAGAGAAATTAGGAGAAGGAAGATATATTGGATATTTGCCTCGTTGAGTTATTTTAAAAATAATAAATGTGGGGTGCAAATAAAAAAATAAATAAAATGGTACTGCTGTTGAAACTATTTTCAGTCCTTACTATTTTTATTTTCCATTAAGAATTTAAACAAAACATTATTTAAACAGTTTGAAACTCTGAGTTTAATTTGTATCAAGATGGCATAGAACCAGTTTCATGTTAGCATGTTCATGTTCCTACATAGGTTGATGGCTGAATTGATACTAAGAAATTTTTCTTCATTTATTAGAATTATCTTCCTTCTTTCATTTAAGAAAGCAAGGCAGTGTGCATAATGCTATGTCTTATTTCTCTTCAAAAAGCTTTGTGAGGTGGTTTTGAGAGAAAATTACTCTCAAAGTCCTCCAGAGGGTTCTGTGCAATGATGGGATTCAAATAATTTAACAACCAGTCCTCCCAGGGTCAGGTTGGCTGTCATGGGAGGCATGGCCCATCCCCGTCCTCCAGCTCTGCCGTACATGTGGGACGAGCCTCCCGCGATGGCCAACTTGACCCTGGGCGAACCGGTTGTTAAATTACCCCCTTGCTATGAAAGTGGATCCTGGACACTGCGCTGCAATGGAGAAACGGGAAACGGAGCTGCCCGCACAAGGGAAGGAGGAGGAGCAGGGAGAAGACAGAGGGAAAGCGGCCTTCTCCTTCCTTTGCGCTGGCCGCTCTGTTGCCCATTTCTCCATTGCAGTGCAGTGCAGCCCCCAGGATTACTTTGATAGCGGGAGGTGGTGTGTAATTTAACAACTGGTTCGCCTGAACTGGCTAAATCCCACCACTGGTTCTGTGTATGTGGGTAGACTAGAACATGAGTTTCCTGGTACAACTTTTTAACAACTACACAATAAGTAAATTTTACTATAGTTGCACTTTAGGATAAATAATAATGTCTGACTCCAATTTGAAACAAAAGTAATACTATTTTTAGAATTTCCTTTTGATGAAATCTGCCCATTAAACCCAGTTCAATAAAATGATGTTTTTTTCATAGATTAAAATTCTGCATTAATTATTTGTAAAACCTTATAGCAAGGTAGTATTTTATATCTGTTTTATTTTTAAAATAACAGTCCTCACTGCTTCTTGTTAAGAGCTCTAGATTCTATGGTTTATTACATTTGTAGCGATACTGCTGAAATTTTTAAAATTTTAAATGGTACTTTTATTCTGTTCAATGGTTACTTTGTAGGAAGAAGTAGCAGCAGAAAGAAAAAAACAAGCTGTGGTAGAACAAGTGATGTTAGATCAATTGTGTAGGTAAGATAATAAAATGCTAATTAATTAGTTAGAAAAGTACTAATATATAGCAGGGCTATGTATTTTCTTTGAAAGAGATGATTCCCAACAAGCAAGCAGAAATACATACAAAGCTGTATTGTTGAATCATTTCTCATAATATTATGGTTGCTTCTGGTCATCTTCACATATATCGTTGGGAAAAATATTGGATGTTTATGCAGAGATTTACAGCAAATAAAATGATCACTGCTAGCCCATAATAAACCATTGTTTACAAACCATAGTGGGTTACTTGAAATTACTTGATATACAAAGTCAAACCTAAACAAATGATATTGTTATTTAATACAATATGTGAACCCAGTATTTTAAGAGTAGAGAATCATGCTTCCATGCACAAGAAATATCACAGTAGCTGAGCAACAAACAGATGGGGTGGGAGGCAGAAAAGATGTTAAATATGTTGGGAAGATTTGTTCTATTTCTCTCCATCCTCCCACAAGTCATCTGTTGTATGCTGATTTATTTCCTTTATAGTTCTCTGAACATCAAAGTTCAGTGGATCAGTGAATATGAGACCTGTTTGGGGAAGTAAAGTGTGAGATAATTGGTTTAAAGGGGAATTAAAAGGCAACAGTATTGCTTATTGTTGCCATTAGGGAAACTTGGTGGGATGAAACCCACAAAAGGAATAGAAAGCTACAGGGATTTAAATCATTTAAAAGAAACAGACCAAATAAAAGAGGAGGTGGAGTTCCATTATATATAAACAATAATTATATCTCTACAGAAACAGAGTACAACAATGATGAAAACTGTCTTGAATGCATATTGGGTCAATATAAAAAGGGGGAAAATGACATTGCCATAGGTGTATACAACAGGCCAACCAACCAAACAGAGAAAATAGATGAACTTTTTATTAGTCAGTTAACTAAGGTATGTAGGAAGCACATCATAACCATTTGTCTGAAATGGTATAGGGTTTCATACCTTAGCAGGGGGATTGGATTAGAACATCTCTAAGGTCCCTTCTAACTCTATTATTCTGTTATTCTGCTTACTATATGCCATATGGTTGTGTGACTAGTTTATTTATTTTGTTGATTTATTTACAAGACTTAAAAACACAACTGTTAAGTGGCTCACAACATCAATAAAAACTACAGTAATAGAAATGATAAAATCATGCCTCAACCATCCTTGTCTGATGCAGCCAAAAAAATGATTCCTGGCTATTTAACCTCATTCTGTCCCAATCTTGGGCAAAGAACCAGCATAGCTTTAGAGATATAACACCCAATATCGTTCTCTGTGGCCCAATTGAAAGCCCATAGAAATGTTGTGAAGGATATAATGAGCCATTGAGAGATCCATCAGGATCAAAAGTATCACACTTTTTTGTCTTTTTGTTATTTTTAAAGAGAGTTATTTGTCAGAATGACTGGTTGATTCTTTCCCCAAACCATGCCTGAACCCAGATTGAAGGGGTTTGAGCTAATGGTGTTATCCAAGAACATCTATAGCTACGCCCTTGCCCAGAAGCTCTTTGTAGTTGTCAAATGCTTAAATCCAGAGAGGGTTAAGGAGTGGAAAGACCAATTGGGTGCTACCACTTCATTATGCTTCACTACTCCCTGAATCTGCCAGACAACTACCCTTGGCTGGCTCAAGTGAGACCCAGATGGATGAGGTCAAAAGAACAGGTGAAGGGACTGCTTTAGTATTAAAATATGTAGACTTCATATTTTGAACAATCATAATGTATGAGCAATCCCATACATTAGCATCACATAGTGTACTGGATACCCGTGTTTACTGTATCAGAAGCAAATCTGTGCAAATGCCTTGTAGTATCTGTCACTTGAATGTTTTTATGAACTCTAATATTAGTTTTTATGAGATAGATAACAATTTATATGAATATGTAATATTCATAATACTTGGGTATTTATTGTTAACAAAGAGGATAATGTATAGTGAGTACATTTATACTCCTATCAGTACAATTTAGAAAAGTTGCAATGTATATAGGACAATTTAAGCACTTTATGTTACATGAAAAGTATTGGTAATTGTACTGATATTTCTCTGATTGTACCTTATTTAACATGTAAATAATAATTTAAAACTTGAAATAAAACATTAAATAGGTTTATATCTTAATTTGATAGAATCAGTTCTGTATTTTTTTTAGAGCTGTGATAAGTGATCCAGAGCAAAATGGAAATTCAGATATTTATAAGATGGATCCTGTTCTTCCTGGATTAAACACAGCACCTCTACGCTTTAAAAAAAGAACATTACATGAAACAAAGTAAGACATGTTACACCATATTGCTTTATGGATAATGTCCTCAAAATTATTTAATTATGAATCTTTCATTAATTTCAGATTGTGCACCTAAATATCTTGATTCTCTATAAATGAGAATCTCTATAACTTTAAAAATAAAATCTGTTTTTTTGTAATAGTAATGTTTATCTAACAATGGTTTTTACCTTTTAAACTTTCCTGCATTTCACTATATATTTAAATTATAATGTATTACTCACCATGTTATAGACATAAAATAAATAAATAAATTAAAATACTATTGCTCCCATTAGCCAAGAAGGCCTATGATTAGTAGTTTCATGATTTGTAGCTCATGCCTTTTGTAATATATCTACTGTTACTTTGGAGCATTTTCATCAACTAAAGTACAATTCATTTTTTAAATTAAAAATAGAAAATAAGGAATACCTTATAGAAGTTTATAAAGTTAAGCACTATAATGAAATTAAATAGATAGTGGGTTTCTGCAATCTACTACTAGAATATGGGATTATCCACTCACACTGAATGAAGGGGGATCTGCAGAGTCAAACTGTTGTAGTTAACATGAATATTTCAGATGTTCATCTATGAAATTAGCTGCCACATGAAGTGATAGATTCCAGCTTAATATAAATTCATAGATGACAAGACTGTCAAATCGCTATTAATCATGTGACATCAAGGTAGCATGCTTTTAAAAACCAATTGTTCTGAAAAAGCCCAGAATAGTGCTTCTGATTAGTATTTAATTAGACATGGCTAGAAATAGATTAGTCATGGTTGGAAGCTGGATATGAGAATTAAATAGATGATTAATTCCAACTGCTCTGCTATGTTTAATCTGTTTTTATATCTGTTTTTATAAAATTGTAATTCCCCCCCATCTAAAATTTAATATGCTCTCTGTGAATCTCTATTTAAGGTATGTGATTCCCCCTCCCCAAAATGAGCTAATCAGGGATAGTGTTTCATATACATTGTGACTGGGTCTAGTGATCCACATGTATGATGCAGTCCATACAATGGTGCATTATTTTTACCTCAGCTATAGATTACATGTATATTTTTATTTCACTGATTTTTTTGACTTTTTGCTGTTTTAATAATTATTGTTAGCTTCCTATAGTCATGAGTTTGAGACTGAGATGGGCAGTGATATAATTTTAAATAAATAAATAAATAAATATATTCCATCAGTTTCTTTTCTGGCTACACTGAATGGTGTTTGCTTCTTAGCATACTTAGAATAATAATTTCATGTTATATATAATAACATTATATATAGTTATATATCCCTTATGTCCATTCAACTGTGTGTTCATGCAACCAAGAACTAAGCTTTCCTAAAATGTTCTAGGAATGTATTAATATTTATAATAATTTTGTAAAAACATCACTTTTATTTTATTGAAAACATGAATGATTATGTGCAGTTGCATATGCACAGATATTTTATTAGTATCAACTTTACTGCTAATGGTACTGAAGTACACGGTTTGAATCATTAGTAATATTTTGTTTAGCATTGATATCTGCTAGAAAGACTTAAAAAGGCTTCAGATTCTTGAAGATACACTCATAAGCAGAGAAAATATACATAATTCTATAGTTCCAGTAAAATATATAAACCTGAATAATATTTTAAGCTTA
Source organism: Oxyrhabdium leporinum (assembly GCA_032468155.1). Taxonomy (NCBI): domain Eukaryota; kingdom Metazoa; phylum Chordata; class Lepidosauria; order Squamata; family Cyclocoridae; genus Oxyrhabdium; species Oxyrhabdium leporinum. Next base: position 84,763 of record JANHFL010005720.1, on the reverse strand, counting down.
TTTGTAGTGGCAGTAATCAGAATTTATGTTTTGTCTTTGCTGTATCTTCATGATAATGCTATTGAACTCTATTCATGAACATGTCTATTCTACAAGCAGTTGGCATGCAAAATGATTTGTTTTACTCACATAGAACATAATATTGTATACGTTTCTTACAGAATTAAGACTAGGTCAGCACTGACGGAAAATATGCTTTCTAACAAATTACGGTTTGATGGTAGATTATTATTAAGGTATGCGTACAAAACTTTTAAATATTGTTTTCTATTTAGAAACTTGCTACTTCCATAACCACATTTTAGTCCAATTGCTTTCCAATACAATAGCATAGCAATATTACAGTTTACATTAGACTTTCATCCAATGTTATTTATAGCTCATGGTGATCTGCTGTATGCATATTTCATGAAATCATCATCAGGTACTAGCTAGACTGATGATAAAATGCTGAATTCACTGTGTACGTAGGAGGGATGAACTAGTAAATAGTATTGGTGTCCTTTGATTGTTGTGTAACTTATGAATACAGTAATTTACTCTTATTAATCTTTCCCCCTTATGTCATGGTCCAGCAGTACGATGTATTGCAGCAATTTTGGGTCAAAATTATTTTTACCTTAAATACTAAATACCAAAGTATGTGATATTTGGTCCTTAGATCTGTTAATTAGGTGGAGCTTTGAGGCACTGAAAGTAGAGCATTTATACATAGTGGGCCTACTTGGAAATAACATGCATTCCCCAATTCTCATATTCTGATCAGGATTAATGGAGAACTCTCAGCAGAAGAACACATTGGTTAAATTTATATTGCATTTTATATTACATTAAATTTATATTATATTTTTCTGTCTGCCTGGCATTTAAGAATTCATTCTGCTTTATTTTTAAGAAATCTAATCCTTTTTTTTTTCATTATAGAAATGGACGTGATGCTTGTCGAGAACTGATTGGATTTTACTTTACTTGTGATAAATCTTTAACTATTTATGAATATCGAAAGTTTGGTAAAAATAGGTATACATATATATGTAAAAGTCTCCTGATAATTTTATTTAGCCATTAATACTTAGTAAAATCACTTCAAGTTTTTTTATTTAATTTCATGCAGAACAAATGCTCTACCATTCATTCTGAAGGGTATTTATATGCATCAGCGTGGACAGAGGAAAGGAAAACCATACACCCTTAATGATTTCTTTGTTGTAAGTATTCTGGATAGGAGGAAAGTATGAGCAACCTTTTGGGTCCAGAAACTGCATGATTGCTGGGTAGAGATTTGAGCCATGCAGGTATATGAACAAATAAGGTGTTCTTGCAGGGTGGAGAGAAATATATTGTTTTTACAGGAGTAAGGGGAGAAAATACTTTTAAAAGCCAGACAATTGGCCTACATATCACTGGTACAGTTTTGATTCTAGAGGCTTTTTGAGCTGGAAGAAGCACAGAACCTTCCTCATATTAAGGAAGGATGGTGTTCCCTCTCGGTAAACGGGCTAAGAAGATTGTGATGGTCTTGAAAATGTGAATATGCTACAAATAATCCCTTATATTGTAGTGATTCTGCTTGAAATAATTGAATATGAACAGATCAAAAGCTATTTATTTTCAGTGATCCTGACCAAAATCTACTCTACCTATGCTAGGATATATCTTTTTCCTGCTTGTTGTTGTTCAGTCGCTAAGTCATGCCCAATTCTTTACTACCCCATAGACCATAGCATGCCAGGCTCCCCTGTCCTCCACGGTCTGCTGGAGTTTGTCCAAAATCATGTTCATTGCATCAGTGATACTATCAGATCAGTGACATCTCATCCGCTACTTTTCCCTTTCTGCTTTTGCCTTCGATCTTTCCCAACATCACGGTCTTTTCCCAAAACTCCTCTTTTTATTAGATGGCCAAAGTATTTGAGCTTCGCCTTCAGTATCTGTCCTTCCAATGAACAGTCAGGGTTGATTTCCTTTAGGATGACTGATTTGATCTCCTTGCAATCCAAGGAACTCTCAAGAGTCTTCTCCAGCACCACAATTCGAAAGCATCAATTCTTCAGTGCTTAGCCTTCCTTAAGGTCCAACTCTCAAAACCATACATCACTACTGGGAAAATCATAACTTTGACTATATGAACCTTTACTGGAAATGTGCTGGCCTTGCTTTTAATATGCTGCTTAGGTTTGCCATAGTTTTCGTCCCAAGGAGGAAGTGTATTTTAATTTCATGGCGGCAGTCACCATCTGCAGTGATGTTGGAGTCCAAGAAAATAAAATCTCTGTCTGCTTCCATTTCTTCCCCTTCTATTTGTCAGGAGGTGATAGGACCAGATACCATGATCTTAGTTTTTTTAAATATTGAGTTTCAAGCCATTTTTTGCATTCTCCTCTTTCACCCCTATCAAAAGATTATTTAGTTCCTCTTCACTTTCTGCCATTAGAGTGGTATAGTCTGCATATCTAAGGCTGTTGATATTTCTCTTGGCAATCTTAATTCTGGCTGGTGATTCATCCATCCCATCATTTTGCATAATGTACTCTGCATATTAGTTAAACAAGCAGGGTGACAACATGCAGCCTTGTCATACTCCTTTCCCTATTTTTAAGCAATCAATTGTTCCATATCCAGTTCTAACTGTTGCTTCTTCACCCACATACAGGCTTCTCGGGAGACAGGTGAGGCGATCTGGTACTCCCATCTCTTTAAGAATTTGCCATAGTTGATTGTAATCCTCACAATCAAAGGCTTTAGCATAGTCAATGAAGCAGCAGATGTTTTTCTGGAACATACTTGGTTTCTACATAAATCCAGCAAATATTGGCAATTTGATCTCTAGTTCCTCTGCCTCTTTGAAACCCAGCTTGTACTTGTTCCTTCTACTAACTTCTAATTAAATTTATTTCAAAGGTCATAGGCAGTACTACCCAGAACACTGTGGCCTAGTTTAAGATTGTCAGTAATGGGTAGGCAATGATACAATTTTCAATTGTTGCTTTCATTTTTTTCTTGAATATTTTCAGTGTTTGTTGTTAGATGGATGGATTATTAATATGATCTGTTTTTCAAACCATGATTTAATGTATTTAGAGAATGTAGGCAGACAATTATTCTGAAAGCATTACTGAGATCCACAACCAAAGTAATATTCAGAAAGATCTTATTCTAATTCTTTAGTTCCAAACTAAAAGTTACTTGTTTTTTAGTTGCTTGAAGACTACATATATTCCCTTTGCCACAAGAGGGCAGACTGGCAGTTGAGGAAGATTATTGAGCACAACTTGTACTATCTTTTATGATTAAGTGAACAGTATTGCATTGCTTCTTAAAGGGATTAATCCTTATTTATTTAATTTGGTTCAACATAAACAATTTTTATCAAAGTGTTGAGAATCAAAACGCATGCACTGGAATTTCTAAAAATGGAGGAATTTACTGATGTAGGTATTTATGGCTGGTTTCTGTTGGGCAATATTAGAATTTAAATTCATAGGCCATGGGTACTAAACCCTGATGCTCAACCTTGCCGAACAAAGGAATTTCTTTCAAAATATAGTTACTTGTCTCTTTTTTAGAAGTCAAGAAATTATTACTAGCAATGATGTTCATTAGAGGAACTGCACGTTCAGTCTATAAAGGAATGTGTCCATAGAGTCATTTGTCACTATATTAGCTTGACAGTAATTTGGCAAACAAAACAAGCAAAAAAAATATAGCAAAAAATCTTGGGAGTATGAATTTGTACATTAAACTGAAGAAGTGTTAACTACAGCAGATAACATAGTGTTCTATATCCTTAATACAATCATTCAATGAATATCAGAATGAAGAATACTTATGCCTTAGTAAATGCATACAGTGGATGCTGATATATAGTCTCTGATGTGGCTATAAGTGATAATAGCAAGAGTCTGTAGTCATGATAACAACTTGTGACAATTATTTCTATCTGTTGGATTTCTGTGTAGATTTTCATAGACAAAAAATATACTATTTACATACCATGCACTCTATGTTATGTTTTGTCAACATATTCATATATACACCTGATTAAGAGAAAAAATAAACCAATTAAATGAACAAATACAAAAGGTATTAATCTAGAATTACTTTATGAAAAAGTTTATAGATTTCTCAGAATTACATATTTTTTCTATACAAGGAATGTACAAATCTGCAAAAAAACTGGATGTAGACTAATTGAATCAAGATATTATTTTCTTTCAATTTGTCAAATAAGTTACAAAACTGAATGAGCAACTGAATGACTTAAAATAGTTTAAAATATTTTCCTGATATATGAGAAACAGAATTTTTGTGTTCTGTTTATATATTCTGATAAGGATTCAGCTCTTGAATAAATTCTGCTTCCCCTGGATCTGAAAAGGATATTTTAGTCTTGAAACTGATAATCCTGTACTCCAGCTCTTAGCTCTGCGATATTAAGTCCAGAGGCAATAAGTACAACAGTCAAAATCATGGAAGTTAGATGTTGTTTGTTAGTAAACAAGAGCATTTTGAGAGAAAAGCGGCTTATTTAGAAGAGATCATTTGGAGATTGAGGGAGAATGAACAAAATAGTCATATATAATTGGGCAGGCGTATAGCAGAAAAGATAACTGAAGACAGAACAGTAGACAGATGTTGTCTGTTAAGATTAATGTCCTTGCAGAAAACTGAATGGATTACAGAAGATATTGTCTGGTATTGCATCATGCTTTCTAGTTTCTCATAGTCAGACATATTTGAAATAATTCACCTCTTTAAGACTGTACTGATATTTTGTGGAATAGACTAAAAATTGACTATGCTTTTAAATCATTCTTATATTGATCACAGGGGGCAGACCTAACTTTTTTGAGCCTTCAGCATCCTGGCCTTCCTGAAAGTGTTAAGCAGAAACCATTGTTTATAATCCGTGTCATAAATATTGATGAAATGGCTAGAACTTTTCTAAAGTAAGTGGAATTAGACTATCTGCTCATGAATCCTCTTTGTTGATATTTTATATATCTATTGGCTTGAGGGTTTGTTTGTATTTCTCCAGCATAAATATTAATACCTGATTAGAGGTACTCATAACAGAATGTTACTATATGACTGAATGTTTGTAGAAGACAGAAACTATGTCTAGACAGAAAAAATGTGTAAGTACATCTAACATTACTTATGTTACAGTTACTCTTTCTAAAAAAATGCAATTTTGAATTTGTTTAAAAATGGCATCTTATTTTTTTTCATTTCAGGTCAAAGTTAATTTTCCCCTCAAATTGCAGTCTTATATAATTAAAACAAAAAAGAATTGCAGAACTATATGTAAGGTAGCTCTCTCGGAAATATTGAAACTATATGTCCAAGAATTCCAAACCAGTTCTTAACAACTGACTGGCTGATTTGGGGCCAGTCATTCCTTCTCTCAGCCCAGCCTAACGCACAGGACCGTGGTGGGGAAAATAGGAGGAGTAGGGATATTTGGAATGTTTGCTGCGTTGAATTACTTATACAAATAATGATGGAATATAAATAAAGAAATAAATGATTTTTCTGGAGGATAGTGTTTTGCTTTGTGGCAAGTCAGCTTCCCAATTTTTTAAAAGTTTAAACATATTTTGAAAAATATATAAATACAGGTGGAGTAGATAAATTGTCAAGCACCTAGAGAGGTATGTACAGGCATACACTGGCCCTCTGGGTGGTACAAATGGGGACCCCAGGCCTGAGATAATTGGTAGAGCATATAGATCAGTCATTAAATCACCATTCTCTGTCTTCTTTTTTAATACTGCAAATCCACCCTTCTCAGAGGACCCTTTCTGCAAATTCAGAGAGCCTATCAAAATAGTCAACATGAACAGTTTGTTGGAAAAGTTATCCACATCCAATTATTTAAATAATTGGAAAATACAGTACAAAGTAATTGTGTGGAAGCAGGGTCCAATATTTTTATTTTCATAAAGCATTGTTGCCTAAAATAGTTGTTTTCAATTCTAAGGTACTTCTAACTTGGGTGATGGTCTTCAACTGGGTCCGGGCCAGTGGTTCCTCAAAATGCTTGCGGAGGGCTACCATGAGGCGATTATAGTTCGATAGCTCAGGGGTGTCATCATTATGGAGGGAGAACATCCATTCGGCACTGCACCCTCAAGCCATGGTCATGCTCGTCACTCGGGCTGTTTCTGTCCCCTATTCAGCCTTATACTTCTGCATGTAGTTCCAAACTTATTCCAGGAAAACCCCCAATTGCTTGAGATCCTCCCCCATTCTTCATTCCCAATGCTGGAACTTTTGGAACCCGGTGTATCTGAGGGACGGCCCCTGCAGGTGGAAGGGTTTGCGCAGCAGCAGCTATTGGCGACAGCACTGCTGGAGCTGGCGGCAATCCAGGCGGAGCAGGTTCCATTGTCACTGCGGCCATCAGTGCGGCAGCTCCATCTGCGCCTTGACTTGGGGCGGCTTGGGGAGCCTGAAAGGCCATCTGAGCAAGAGTTTCCCGGGCTCTCTGATTCTTGATTGCTTCTTGCAACAGGCAAGAGCCATCACATCCTTTGGGTCTGAGTCGGCAGGGGATTTCACCTCTGTCCCTTTCACACCACTCACCTGTGGGAACATCTGCTTCCTTGGGTAAAAGTCATCCCGGAGGGTTGATCCTCCGGCTCTTCTTTTCGTCCCACACCCAGTGACCACCTGGGCTTGACAGGTTCCTCATCAAGGTTTAGTTCCTCCAGCCATTTCACCTTGTCTCAAGTGCAACACTGTCTGGGGGGATCCTGCCAGGGCCCCAATCTCCAGGTTGCTCTTGTTGCTGGATATCTATATACTCAGTCCTCACAGTAGATTGCAGTCTTTAATGGGTTGACTGTTAAAGTAGACCTTGGCTAATGTCAGGGCTGCCTCTGATCAGTTTCTAGGAAAGAAAACTGGCCGCCTACACCCAGGAATTTTGAGAGTTGGTGTGTCGACTTAAGTATGTGGCCTGAAGACATTCTGATCAATTGCTTCAAAGATGGCCTCAATGACGTCTACCACACCTGCATCTTGTAGGGCCCCACATACCCTACAACATTTGTATGTGCTGGCGGACGAAGTGGAGATTGACCTAGCCAGAGACCAACACTGAGGGAACCACAGGTGGCACAAGTCCTCTTCCCCTGGTCAGAAGGAAACTCCGAAGCCAGCAAGGGGTGATTCTGCTTCCATTCAGCGATCCATGGCATGTTTTAAGTGCAGGAAGGAGGGGCACTGAGCTGCGGAATACCGAGCCACCAAACCCAGCCCCAAAGCCACAGCAGATTTGGAGAGAAAGGCAGAGAAACCGGTTCCAAGTTCCTGTGAGACAGTACTGAAATCATATCTACAGTAGAACACATTCAGGTCATCTGCCCGTTGCTGAGTCTCTTCTGCATGGGAGGTAGGTCTGCTGTAGCCAGTGATATTTTTTCAGGCTTTTCCACATATTTGCTGGTTTTTAAAAATAGGTTTTGATGGCCTGAGTAGTAAGCCAATGAGAGCTCACAAGGAAAAGGTGAGAGGTAAATTTGTAACAGCAATAGGGGATATAAGGGAAACATATTGATGATTTGGTGTGTATCCACTGTACCTGTGTGTGCGTGGTCCACCTTCTTTGCAAAGCAGTAAATAAAATTACCATTGTTTTCCCTTGGAAGTTTTGGCTGGTAATTGTTTATTTCAAAACTAGACAATGAATCCCAAAGCTTCAAGACCAACCATCCTCGGAATGGCATGCATGAAGGCAGCGCGGAGGACCTGGGCTAGAGGTGGTCCCAAAACATCTTTCTGGACGTTGATTGGGCTCTGTCTGTCTGACTACTGGGAGGTGGGCTCTGGGGTGATTTTTAATTTGCCTTTTTGCATGCATTTGCTTCAACCTTGCCTGACTTTTGTTGCATTCAATTCTTCTTAGTAAAAATACCTTTTCTCTGAGTCTATGGAGCCAAGAGTTTCTGTTCTGTCTTCTTTTGTATAAAATAATCTTCATCAAGTCATCAGCTTGAAGAATGCAGTAAGTATACAGCTACAGTTAGTAACTGAGGATGCAAACAAGGAAGAGGAAGGAAGAAAAAGATAATTGATGCATGTATCTTGTTATTTTACTTATCTTTTAATTTTGATATCTTCTGTTAAGAATTTTTTTTGTATGTGTGTGTTCAAGTCTGCATTGACTCCTGGCAACTGCCTGGACAAATCCTGCCATTTTTTGGCAAGATTTCAGATGTATCCTGGGGTTCCATGGGAGACTAAGTGGGGAATGCAACCTGTTTTCTATCACTGAATGCAGCCTATTTTCTATCCAAGATTTTTAACTCTTCCAGGAATTTTTTCCTAATAATTTCTGAAAAAAATGGAAAATCCCCATTACCTTGAATGTTTACTAAAGAAAGTTACAGGCATTTTCACAGGGTGCAAATGTTGCAGACCCATTCCTTTAAAAGAATCATGATATTTTTTCATATACGATAGATGCCAGTTCCTATGCAGTTCCTATGTTGTCACTGAGGGGGCTTTGGCATATCTTTTTAATTTGGTTTTTACTTTTACTTTAGAGTCTCTCTCTTTACCAAGAGTCTCTCTGTGAACAGATGGACAAAATGAAATAAATAAATAAAAAACTACTATTATTTTGTAGCCAGTGCAGGTTTACAGAAGGACAACAAAATGAGCTGTTGAATAACAAGTATGTCCTGAAAGAGATAAAGGCAGGAGCTGGCTTTGTAGCCTTGGAAAAAAAAAGAGAGTGAGAGCATTTTTTTCAGTATCTGAAAGAGCATCACACATTCTGTTGTAACAGAATATAGAATAATTCCTAATATGGGAATTCTGTTCGATTGCTAGAAAAACCCTTGTAGCAGTAAGAGCTTCCTGTCAGTGGAAATGATTACCCACAAAGGTAGTGGGCTTCTCTTGATGCTATAAACAGAGGCTGAATAATGATTTATTTTGGGATTATTGTGCTGGGGGTCAACTTCATGACTGTGTTGCATCTATTATAGTGTACACCACCCAGAGCCCTTCCTTGAGGGAGATTTGCAGGCTAGAAATATGAAATATAAATAAACCAAAATTAAAAAAAACTTTTTCCATCTAAAAAAGAGTTAGATTGCCCAGATTGCTATATATGGGCTACAGAAATCCAGATGACCACTAGATGGCACCAGTTTTCTATTGAGATTTTTGTAATTGAAATATGGAACTATAATACCATGGCTATTCATATTGAAGTGACAAATGTTTGAAAATACCTAATAAAATATAAGCTATTCATCTCAGGAAATAATCCATGACCTCCTAAATGATAAAATGAATTTACAGAGCCTTCCCCCCCCCCCAACAAATTACATTTTCATTATGAGTATATTTGGACAAGAAACGCATATACCACTTCTAATAATTACCGTTCAACCTATATATCAAACACAATAATATAATCCTACAGCTTTATAAATAAAACTGATTTGTTAGAAATAAGGAAATAATTCTTCCCCTTAAAATAATATTTTTAAAGGAAGGAATCCTTAAATTGATCTTAAATATTAATATCCTCCCAAAAACGTGATCCATCATAGCAATACTATTCAACTATCAAAGAGTATAACCAAAGTATATGCATTTTACTGCATCTCCAACATAAGGCCAATAACCAACCTTTTCTGAACATCTGTTGTAGCTAATGAATTTTAATAACAGAGTTGGAAAGAACCTTGGAGGTCTTCTCCAAGGAGGTCTTCTAGTCTAGCCCCCTGCTCTGGCAGGAGACCCTATACCATTTCAGACAAGTGGCTGTCCAGTCTCTTCTTCAAAACTTCCAGTGATGTAGCGCCCACAAGTTCTGAAGGCAAGCTATTCCATTGATGAATTGTTCGCACTGTCAGGAAATTATTATGGAATTACAGTATCCCTATGTTTAGTCATAAGTAACATACAGGTAGTCCTCGACTTACTATACATTCATTTAGTGACCGTTCAAAGTTGTTTATCATCAATTTGATAAATACTGCCATAGCAATAAATTATAACCTTCGTTTCTTAACAGCAATGTTTAGTCTATTACGTTCTAACTGTTTTAATCAGTTTGAATTTTAAAATCATACAAAATTTGTCTCAACTTTTCAGGCACATGGTTCCAGTAGTTTTTGCAAACACTAAAGCCATATTTTTAAAAGTATATAAATTCTAGTGGATAATTTTTGCAACTATATTATGTTATTTGTACTCTGATTTTGCTACAGCCACTAATGAAATAATCTTTCATTCTTAATTTTGATGATGATACTTTGGGGCAGCATCTAAATCTAATGAAATAAAATAAACAAATAAATGTTAGGATCAGGTTTAGGAGGACATGCTTCCCCCAATGATTTTGAAACAGACTTAATACGACCATTGAAAAATGCTGATGACTTTGCTCTCTTGTCTAAGTTTTCTAAAAGATGTTGGAATAGCTGAAGTGTCCCATTATTAATATATCTCTTCTACTATAAATGCTATGATCTGGTCCAGAGAGAAATATGCAGATTTTCTGCTGCCTGTAGTATACCTCCACAATAATATAGTTGTTTCACTTTCTTAATATTTTTACCTAAACCCCGAGGCTTAAATTCCGGGATCAGTACATATGTGTACACTTGATTCCCATATAATACACTCCTCCTTGTGTCTGGACTATTTATTTTGAGTAAGTTGTACCCTTTAGTCTCACATTCCACTCATAAGTTTCATCCCACCAGGTTTCAGGAACGCCCATTAAATCATCTGCTTTCCGGCATTAAGATTTCTAATTCGTCCGGCTTGTTCCCCATACTCCATACATTTGTACAGAGTTACTGGAAACTTTGGATAAAAAGCTTGACCTATTCTTTCCTGTTGTGAATCCTCATTAGTGGGTGCCTCCACATCCTGTGTATGACTACTGTGTATCAGTTCCATTCCAATATGGAGTATTGTATTTTTTTCAGAGCTCTCTTCTCCCTCCCTCCCTCCCTCCAGAGGACTCAATATAAAGTCCTCTGGATTAGTTTTCTGAAGCACCTTTGAAACACATTTTCTCCTGCCTGGAATCTTTCATGACAAAAATGAATCTCATGATGAAAGAACCCAATCTGTTCTGTGTTACCGTCTTTCTTCCTTTTATTTCTCTACCCTTCAATTCTCAATAATGTTGCTGATGCTTTGATGGGATTCGAGGCCCTCTCTTTGTTTAGATCAGAATCCAGACTATAGCATCACGGCAATGGAGGTTGGTTTCAGCAGAATCTCAAGCGGTTCTCCTAAACTTTTTTCCTGAGAGTTTCTCTCTCTTCTCTTTGGAAAACATGCCATCCAATGAGACCCTGTAATCGATGTTATTTGTTTGAGTGATTAATAATACAGGCCAGGGCTAGTGTTTATCTGCTTTATCTACTTATTTATTTCTGTTCATTGCTTTATTTTCCTTTGCTTATTTTAATAGTTTTTTTAAACATTGCATCCTTGTTTTAATCAAGCTGTGACTATATTCTAATCATGGGTATTATTCTATAAAATATTTTTATTCCTATTAAATTATATTTGCCCCTCTATTTCAAGTTCAGAGCTTGTCTATTTTCTCTGTTTGAAACATTTACCATCATGTGAACAGTAAACAATGTGAGTTGTATGCCCCACCTGTCAGCCTTGGAAACCATATTTGTAGAAGGCCTCTGTGGCTGCCACAATTAGTGCCTGGGAAAATGGGAGGGGGGATGTTCACACAGAGCTGGGGATATTAGACACAACAGCATTCTTCCCCAGAGAGTCAAGGACATGTCAACCTGCACCTGGAGGAGGAGTGGCAGGAGGAAGGACTTCGTTTGGGATGGAGTTGGACTGGGCCATGGGATCATGGATGGAGGTAGGAGGGTGGATCTTTCGATTTCTCTTGGGGAGGGAAAATCCTGAAACTTTCAGATTCAGGTTTTTCCCAGATATGCCAATATGACTTCTTCAATAAATTCTTCCTTGGATGAACTTTGTTTCCAAGTGCTGAATGGAAAGGGGGATTTCATTGAAAGGCTGACACGTACATTCACATTCTGAAATCTCTTTTCTCACCTGTAAGGTAGTCGTTGGCTCTTACTTTGCCAACTGAGCTGACTGAATTCGCACTAGAGGAACAAATGAGCTGTCGTTTCTGAGTAGGCCATATCAGCAAAAGTGCAAACTCATTTGTCCTGGGAGAATACACTACGATTAATTTAATTTATGGTCTATTGAAGCTTGATTCTCACTTCGGAGAAGTTTCTTTATTTCCTGGGAATGACATGATGGTTTTTCTACTTCTTTTACAGCAGGGGTCCAAAACCTGTGGGCTGCAGCCCACTAGTGGGCAATGAAGGGTTTGCAACTGGGCCATAGAAATCGCTGGCGAGGCCGTGCGCACGCACATCCTTATTTGTGCAAGCAGCAGGCAAGCGCATGCGCTCCATTTGCATGAGGGGGAGGCATTCGTGCGTGCCCGCTTGCACAAATGGAACTGCACACTCATGCACTTGCCGGCTGCTCACGCAAAACCATCCCATCCCATCCCCCCTCCACCAGTCTATAAATATGGAAACATTAGATGTCTATGGAGGTTCTCAGTCATCCAGGTCATGGTTGTCCCAAAGGTGCTTTTTCAAGAAGCAACTGGACTTTCTGGTTTCCAGTCAGTCCAATCTGACTTCCAGTCAGAGCTGAAGAAGCTTCTTGGATGAGAAGCGAAACATCTTCAGAGAAAAAACCCAGAAAGTCCAGTTGGTTGCCTCTTGAAAAAAAAAGAAAATCCTTCGGGACGCCGCTTGAATTGGTCTTCATTAGACTTTTCATGGTCAAGCATGTTCGCTCAATTCAGCTTGCTTGGTTAGTCTAAAATGAGTGTACGGAATAAACTCTAAAAATGTTTTTATTCAGAAATAAAGCATGTCTGCAGTGTGCAGTAATGGGCAGTTATTCTATGGTGTTAGATAAAGAGTTACAGCAGATGGTCAGAACTCACCAACTGAAGTGCCTTCCGTCTTTGTAACATACAATAATGTCCTTATTCCTTTCCAAAGAACAATTTAAACTATACACATTTCAAGATTCATTAATTTTTTTAAAAAATGTTTGTGCTTCTTCTCCACAGGATATTTGAGAACAACAACTCTAAACTCCCATGTGCAAAAATTTTCCACGCTGCTAAAATGTATGGCTCGTTATTTTAACCATCCTGGGTTGTTGTTGTTGTTGTTTTTTGGGGGGGGGGGGTTGGCCCTCCTTACAAGGATAATTTAACTACAGTAATGGGATGAAAGCAATTTTATAGTGCTTCTGAAGGATTAGAACAATTAGATGGGGTTAGAGCTGCTGCTAATTAGATAAAATGGAATTATAAAGTACATTCACATCATAAAATGGATAGCTCTTTAAAAAGAAAACACAGAAAGTATAATTTGATAAAGAAGAAAACTGATGTTAAGGGACACTGTGGGAACTTCATTAGAATATCCTTTTGGATCACTTCATTACCTGTGTTAGTTGGCCCTGCTTGAGTTGATAAATCAAATATTGCTGACTATTGACTGGTCAGTATTCTTCAGACACTCTAAGATTGTCACTACAGAAAAAGAAAGCATACTTTTTCCAAAACTTCCCTAAAGTTACTATTTATTTAACTAGAGCCAGTTTGGTCTGGTGGTTAAGGTACCAGGCTAAAAAGCAGGCGACCACAAGTTCAAGTCCCACTTTAGCCATGAAAGCCAGTTGGGTGACTTTCAGCTAATTGCCAGGAGACCTGGGGTCATTTAATTGCCATGTTCAGCTTTTCCAACTGCTTTCCAGCACGTAACAATAGGGGATGCCAGATTCATGCAATAGCAATAGTACTTAGTGTTACATACCACTTCACAGTGCTTTAGAGCCGTCTCTGGGTGGTTTACAGAGTCAGCATCTTGCCCCCCCCCCCAACAATCTGGCTCCTCATTTTACTGAGCTCAGAAGGATTGAAGGCTGAGTCAACCTTGAGTTGGTCAGGATCGAACTCTGGGCAGTGGGCAGAATTTGCCTGCAATGCTTCATTCTAACCACTGTCCACTACAGCTAATCAGTACTTATATACCACTTCACAATGCTTTCCAGCCCTCTCTAAGAGGTTTACAGAGTCAGCATTTTGCCCCCAACAATCTAGGTCCTCATTTTACCCACCTCGGGAGGATGCCTAGGTGGCGCAGTGGTTAGAGTGTTGAACTGCAGGCCACTTCTGCTGATTCAATCTAGCGGTTCAAATC
>JANHFL010005720.1:55790-70396 GCA_032468155.1 Oxyrhabdium leporinum | reverse complement strand
GAAGAGAGTGTTCTCCCAGCCGGGGCGGGGTTGGGTGGAGAGGGGCGGAGCCAGCCAGGAGTGGGATTTGGGGGTTCACTGAACTCCCAGAGTCTTAGCAAAGGGTTCGCCCGAACCCCTGCGAACCCCCAGTAGCCCACCCCTGAGCCTAATATAATGCAAAGTGTAATATAGCTTTGATGCTATCACACAGTAACAGCTCAAATCTATTAACACAAAATCCCCTTCCTCTCTCATATCTTCTATTATCCCTGACTAGAAAATGTACCCAAATAGATTATTGATTTAATTCTCAAGATTCAGTTTGAACAAGTTAATACTTTGTTTTTAATTCCTTGAGAAACAGAATATTTCTGAACTTGTTTTTTCAATACACATACTCAAAACTGGAATGTATAGCTCATAACTGGAATTTAAGGTGAGGGTTGGCGTTAGGGTGAGATTATCTACTGGACTGTTTCACCTGTGTACTAATCTGGTTAAAATGTAGCTTCAAAGTTCAAAAGAAGGGCCTATACTTCATTATATAAATCATCAATCTGGGCTATCCTTTGCTCAAGCTGAGTGAGTTTTAATAATCACATGCACTGGGTAAACAAATAACCCCTGTATTTCAAAACCTGTCCCACCTCTCAAGAGTGAATACAGATGTCTCTTTGTTATATCTAGGAAGCCACCTTGCAATGCTTTACTGCCTGCATATATTCCTGCATAAAATACTTTCATGTCTTGCTACATTTGGGAGGCTAATTTTAAAACTTTAGAATAAGTTTATTTCAAATTTTTTAGATAATAGAAACACATATTATACAAATACATATTTTACAACCAGAAAATGCGCTTTTCATAATTTATATGTAGAATATACATACCTATGAAAGTAACTTTCTGTATTTATGATTGCTTAACAAATGCGTATATTTTAGGACCTATAATGTGGAAAATGAGGAAAATCCTATCAAGGAAGAAGATGATCGGAAGAAAACTTTGAGGAATATTCAAGGTTTGTATATTCTGTTTGCTATAAATTCTTGTCTATGAGTTCTTTAAAAATATTTTCATGGAACCTAGGTTGTACTTTATTCTATGGTAATTGTATTTCATTATACTTTTGATTGGAGATAATATAATTTTTTGATACAGAAAAAATAGTGAGAATTTTTTTTGATATTAGCAATGTTCTCTCAGAATGGGATAATTTTTTATATGTAGAACATCCTAGGATAAATTCTGAGCATCTCCAGTAATTTCCTAATGTAGCAGGATTAGAAAATAATTTTTCTTCAACCTATCATACTATGTCATTAAAAGGCAATATTGAGGTAGATTAGATCACACTTTTACATATTTAAAAACAATTACTGTACTTAAGAGAAAAAAGTATAATTTTAATCAACCATTTTAAATTTCTTCTCTAGATAATTTGAGAACAAAATTAAGTAAAAGAGGAGCTCGTATTGTTTCAGGACTAGGAAAATATTTCCATGAACTGGACAAGAAGCAAAATGGAACTATTACAAAAGCAGACTACAGGCAAGCACTAAAAGCATTTCATTTAGAAGTGACTGAAGAGGTATGTCAAAATCCTTATATAAACGGGTAGATACAATTTAATAGGCATTACTTCAACATAGTGGGATGTAATTCATGAGCAATTTGCAAAGATTCCGAAAACCATGTGAAAGCATGCCCCATTCTTGCATAATTTTCAGAGGCTCCAGAGATTGTGTGAGAGCACAGCCCTTTCACGTGACTTTGGGTGGGTCTAAAGGCTGCCTGGCAGCACACCCCATTCTTCCACACCACAGCCTTCAAAAATTGCACAAGAACAGGATACATTGCGAGAATAGTTATTGGTTGTCTGCGAATGCTGGCATGTCATCCAAAACATAGTGATGTATCACTTTTGACATGCATGCTATAGGTTCATCTTCACTGTTCTAGCCAATAGGAGAGGGCTGTTACATAAGCTGGAGATGAATTACTACTTACTTACCTGATTGTTGCTGCTATAGTGAATATGAAGAAAGTGAATGAAGCTAGTTAGTCTTTCTCTCCCGTTCTACAACCTGATGGATTGTTTGACTTGCTGCTTTGGGGACATCTGAAACTAAATATTAATATTGGTATTTTAATATTTATATCAGTTTTTTTTAAAGAAATACCAAATTTTCAGATGAATGCCCTAAAACATTAATTTGGGTTTTGCTAATGTTTATGTCACAGTACTTATGTTGTTAGTTACGTATGCAGCACTTTGTACAACAATTTGACTTTGTATTTTAAATTTAGGAATTTGAATCTTTATGGTTAGTTCTACATGATGACAATAATGGTGAACTTGATTATGCTGAATTTACTCGTGCTATTCTTGGAGAAATGAATGAATACAGAAAAGCATTTGTTAGGAAAGTAAGTAATCTTATTTTAAGACTATAATTCATGTATTAAAAAGTTAAATACTCTTAATCTGTATAATGTTTCACTGGTGTTGGGTGGAAGAATGTCAAGATTTGGTTTACTATGAGAAAAATTCTTTCTGTGTCATCTGAAGAAAATTTTTAGTGTGAAAATAAGTGAGTCAGTGAGAAAATTCTTTACTGTTTATGCAACAGTGGAAATGTGTTAAGGAATTGGTAGTATTGACAAAAAAACTCTTTCAGATTTATAAGTAGAAAATATATTGTTATAAGATTGATTGAACAAAACTTACTGTCCTGAGGAAATTTCAGTTAGGTGTACCCAATTACTTCTTTAATTTCTCTCTTTTTCCAAACATTTAGGGAAGGTCAGGTATTCCACAAATATAGATTCTACATGTAGCATGTTGATTTAATTTTGTTAATATTACTTTGTTTATTTTTATATAAAAATACCAGATGTATGTAAACATTTTTTTCATATATTTGATGCTCACATTTTTTCTGATTATTTTTAGGCTTATATGAAACTGGATTACAATAAAATTGGCAGGGTCCCTATGGTAGATATCAAGAAATGTTATTGTGCTAGAAAACATCCTCAGGTTATAGCAGGTATCTATCTACTACTAAAACTCTTGTCATAACTAGGTGAAACAGTGCATTAGAAGGGCAAACATTTTTGAATCTAGGTACCTCAAATCAGCTAATTTACAGATCTAAAATCTGGGACCCATGGTTCCCAAGGGAATGAAATTCATGAAAGTTGTGGTTGCTTCAGTGCTACTGGCTGTTACTGCAGTCATGTGATCTTCATTTTCAGTGTTCCATGACAGTTTCCAAGCCAGTTTTGCAATTCCACTCTCTATTCCCCATTCAGCAGCAGCCATTTGCTTGCATCCTTCTTGACCTATTCCACTCTCCCGCAGACCCTACCCATCCCACCCTCACCTCTTGTACACCCATGGGTATCCTTCCCAACCTACACTTTCACCTGTTCACCCTCCCCAACCCATGCAGCATCTATGGCACACCCCCACATGTCCTTTCAAACCTAGATGCACCTCTCACACATCCCATGTACATTTCTGACCTGAACCCCTGTGCATCCCCTCTCTTCCTCCCCCACCTGACAACAGCATCTTACCTGACTGCTGCCCTTGATCTGGCAACTTCTGCTGGCTTCCCCACTTACTTTTCCTATGCAACCTTCACACAAACAAAATGAATGGGAAGCTATCAGAAATTCAAGGGAAGGAGGGAGGGATGGAAGGAAGGGAGGGAGGAGAGGAAGGAAGATAATAGCAGAATGACATGGAGTGAGGGAAAGAGGGGAAGGAAAGGAGAGAAGAAGGCAGGGAAGTAAGAAAGGGAGGAAGGGAGGAAGGAAAGGACAATGATAGAAAGGGGTGGAAGAAAGGAGGGGAGAAGGTAGAAAGAAAGGGTTGAAGGGAAGGGAAGAAAGAAGGAAGATCAATTTCTGATGCTCCCTACCAGCTTCTCACAAGGAAAGTCAAGGAGAAGTCAGCAGGAAATCACTGCCAGTCTCACTGCTTTCTTGCCTGTCTGTGGTCATTCTGTTTTTCTGCTTAGGTAAGGAAATATCTCTGAAATGATGACCCAATGTGGCACAGGTTGTCTGATTACTAATAAAGTAATAATTGGTTTGTATTGCTATCATTTCTTAGGTGCAGAGAGATTATAGCCATTATAGTCATTCAGTTTAAGAAAGACTTTGATTTATTATATCTGCTTTGGATATCTTAGCTTATATATTTTCAATCTTTTGGGGCAAATTTACATTCTACCTCTGAGCTTCTAAAACTATTTGATTTTAAGATCCTTACCATGGAACTGTATTCTAATGGCCATTTCTTTAGCTGCATGGCTTTCCGGACAGACTGACATTACTTATTTTTTTCTGCAGATAAGGACTATTCATTACATGTATATCATGTTTCCATTAGATCAGCCTTAACATTACCAAATAATTTGCAAGCATCTGCTTTTTCAGGGTGCTTGATCATTCAAAAATATTATAAAAATACATTTTAAAAAATGGAATGGAAAGAAACAAGAATGTTTTTTTAAAAAAGCTCAAGATGATTCAGCATTAGGTTTTTAATTCATATGCAGTCTGAAATATTTGTCTGCTGAATGCAGTTATGCTGACAGCATAAGACAACATTCCTATGTTGATCAAAGGAACACCCAAGACCAGATTCATTTTTCAATTAGCTGCCAACATAATGATGCTATTTTCTTTCAGCATTTTCAGAAATCTTTGGAACCTGAGCATGCCCAGGGCCTTCATTTGGTGTATATTGTAGTCTACTATATTTGGAGAAAGACATTGCAAAGTTTGGGATGTAGTCTTAAAGTATGAGATAGAATTATTGTAAGCATCTGTGCAGTGACAAAGCAATCCCTCTGTTTTGTATTTGCATACTGATGTTGTATGCAAGTATCTAAGTAACAGCAATTTGCATTGTGACGTGGTGATGCACATTTTTGTCATTTGCCTCCTGGACTCCTACACAAGTTACTTTTACTTAGATATCCCTTGAATTTTCTATCTTAACTTGCTTTTCTTAGGAAATCTTTTTTGTTTGATATATAACATATCTTTAACATACTCTAGAACACAGGTTTAATTTTTATTTTTTAATATTTTACCGCAGCTTTGACATACTCAATAACAACTTTAATAGTAAATATTTTAACAGGTAATGCAACAGAGGAAGAAATTAAATCTTCATTTCTCGAAACACTGGAGGATGCCTGCAGCAATCCCAGTGAAGTTTCTTTTGGTGAATTTGAGGATTATTATGAAGGATTAAGTATTGGCATTCTGGATGATGAAGTTTTTATTAACATATTAAGGAATCCCTGGGGAATTTAAAAGTGAAAAATAAAATGTAAAAATTAGGAATAGAGACTGAACATTTGTTAACTTTCTAAATAGCTTTAATAAATTGGCCTTCCTCATCTGAAGGTACAGTAATGTTTAAAGTGTGGCTTATTTATCTTCCTGCAACATTAAAGTAGTAGTTATTATTTTTTTGTCAAATTGTCTCAGACGGTATCAGATGTAATAGAATAATATGTTTAATGAATGAATTGTGAAACTGGGTAAATATATATATATATATACATGATAGATAATGTTGTGCTATGTCAAGGGTATAGTTAAAATAATTGTATCACAAGTCATATATGAAGGCCCTTTATTAAAATGAATATTTTTATTTTGGTTGTCCTGTTAATGACTGTTTTAGTCCCACAATATATAAGCACAGAAAAGTTAGGCTGATTCTATCTATCCAGACAGAACAGGATGTTTAAGTGATTCCCCCCCCCCCCCAAGATATATTTTTTTAGTTAATTTAGTGCAGTCGGATAGTACAGAAAGGCCTTTATGAATATATTCTTAGAACTTTTGAAAAGCATATGTATGTACATAGAAACAAAAATGTCTCTTTGTGTACTTTGTAATTCACTAATTCTACTGTTTATATGTGTGGGGTTTTACTTAAAATATAATGTGCTTTTTAAATTCATCTAAATACTGTATCTAGATTTTTAGTATATGTTAATTAATATTAACATTTAGTATATGTTAATTTTATATTGTAAACAAATCATTTTGAGAATACTATTTTGATAGTATTTTGATTTTAAAAACGGTGTATTCCTTCAGTATGTTATAATTCAGTTCTACAATTATCATAATTCATTAACTTTGCTCAAAAGTATTCAATTTAAATTACAGTTTAACTGATCTTAACTATAATTTGTTGCCAGAACCTTTTCGGAACAAAAAAATTGATTTATCTCTGCTAAATCGTGGACATGCAGACGTGAATTTTTGGAGATTATTTAGAATACCATGAATCAGTCATATACTGTATATTCTGTGCTGTTTAGACATCCTCAGGGCCACATAACAGTAGTATTTGTCTTCACTTCCAAGTCTTGAGAGCTTGAACTTGGGAGGTTGGGAGGGAAAAAAGTCATGCTGTTTTAAAACCATTTCATGAATTGAGTCAAATATATATTCTCTGTAGGCTAAGATATTAAAAAAGCTCATTCAAGTCACAACAGAAAGCCTCAAAAACAGACAAATGCTGCTGGAATTGTGTGAAAGCTATGTTCAGTTTGTCTGCAGCACATTTAATGTTCCACCTAAAGAAAAAAAATGGAGCCTTTCTATATGCATGTAGGGATTGTCTGAATGGAACTTGGGAATCTTAGCAAGGATTACTGTTTCAATCTTTATTGACTCATCCATTCCATTCCATTGGAAAACAATGTCTTTCTACTAACAAAAGATTAAGCCTATGTCAAGAGACTAAATTACTGAGTGACAGGATTGAGGATCCTTCAGATATAATTTTCTAATTGAGCAGATTAGATAGCTGCCAAGAAGGCACATAAGGAACAACAGAGGAGAAGACACACAGGGGGGTTTCAGAGCAATCAGTAGTTATAGAAATAGTGTCTAGTAGTACTCTTGGCAGCCTACTTCAGGGAACAATATGCTTCAGTGCCTGAAGATGAGAATAACAGAATATGACTTTACCTTTTATTTAGCCAAATTTAATGTAATTTTTCAGAAGACCTGGATGCAAGAAGGAACTAATCTTAATGGATTTTATTAGAGCTCCCTGACAATAAAAGGGAGTCAAGGCAGGAGATACAACAGTGAGGGGCTCAGAATATTTATTTCTACTAAATTTTAAGTTTTGGAAATTAATCTTGCCCCATTGAATTTTGCTATAGCAGCATTAATAAAATTCATCCACTGCCATCTTATGGCACATCACCCCCTCTTCCCCAAGGATCTGCTTAAGAACTAATCATCATTTGATATGTCAGTAATTTCAGTTTCAGAAGTAGGTGAGTAATGCAAATAATTTCTACAATGTCTTCCACATCTAGAATCTTTTCACTTTGCTGCTTGCCATTCTCAATCTGCTGCTATCTGTCTATGCTGAATTGTACTTTGTGCAGATCTTCAGCAGACTGAATCTGATTATTTTAAATGGTGTCACTAAGGGAGATTTTCTAGGGGCATTTATTTGGTGAAATGTACGTCTATGACTACCTTGGGTTATAGTGACTGGCACTTACAACTTTCTGTAATTTGTAGATAGTAGAAATCTGATTGAAAGATTACTGCTATCATGAACTTCAAGCCTCCATCAAACAGGGCAATAAATATGATTTAAGATAGTTAATGCAAATATGGCAGAAATGTTGAATTTGATGCAAATTTTACAACTTAGAGCATCTATTGTAAAGACATTGATTCAGAGTCCTCAGTTGGATCATTCCTTGTTAGCTGATTTCAGTTCATAGATAATTAAGGACAGTGTTAAGTATAAAATACTTTGAATAACGCAGTGCTAATTATAACTAAACATCAACTTGGATATTTCTAGATTTTTTAAATAGTACAAATACATGATTGCAAATTAAAATACTTAGCTATAGAGCAGGGCTTGATTCATTTACTAACTTCAGCAAAGTTCAACAATCCTCCCATTTGAAAAATGGTATCTGTCATTCTCTATACTTTTACCTGAGATCTCCTATCCCGGTAGGAAAGTGGAAGGAGTTCATCCATCTGGGATATGCAGGAAATTTGAGCAGAATAGTCTTAGAAAGATTTGGTCTTCTTCCATCTTGTCCCCTATGTTAATATCTAGGTTTCCAAACTGAAGTCTGCTTAAGAGTTATCTTGAGGTAAGATGGGTGGCCTATACCTTTTATAAATAAATAAGGTAGGCAGTCTTGTTATCTGCAAAGATGAATAAAACTTAGACTGATAAGCTCCAATTTTGGCTTCATAATTCACAGGTATACAGTAAATCTGGAAATTGCAATGATCAGAAATTATTTAAAGCTCATGATCCCAACTTTACATGGCCAGAGACAAAAATTCTGTTTGGTAATCCGCCACATGATCCAGAAATGGAACAGAAGAGAAGGAAAGCTAGGAAGAAGGGGATGAGGATGCTAGGGATGTGAAGAGTAGTATTTCAGCATGATTACCATGTTAGTAATCTAGTATTCTGTTTTAGTAATCTGATCTTATAATTTTTAAATTTCCCAGTATTTAATACTTCATGCATATTGTACTCTGGCTTCATTTTAATTTCTGTGTAGTACTTCTGTGTTATATTTCTATCCAACTGTGCAATGATTATATTAAAGGATTGATTATGAAAATGCACTCTTAGTACATGTAGTTTTATTTTGGGAATTTTAATGAGATATAGAATGAACACATATTTCTTTTAAGTTTTCTTTCTTGAATACAAAGGCAGATGAAAAATTGAAGGGGAAAATCCATAATTCTTGAAAAGAGACATTGTGTTACTAATTCTCTGTTTGTATTCTGATCATTTAGCTAAGTTTTCTAAGAAAATGTTTAACTTATCTTATAAATAGTTCTATGGTTTAACTTTTAAAAATGGATTAAAATTCAATCATTTATTGCTTAAACATTAAATGATTAAATGTGCACTATTAGTTAAATATTTAGTTTATATTTCAAAAGATATGGGGAAAAGCACCAGTCAGTATATATCATTTTTTATTATATTTAAAAATGAGATCTGTTTTTAGTGAACAGTTATTGTGATAACTTAAAAATATACTATATGTAATTCTTGGTGCCTATTAATTAACATTAGTTTGATATGTGTGCTTTATTTCTATTGTAGAGGAAGCAGAACACAAAAAATCTTTCTCTATTTAACTATTTGGATAACTATAGAAAGTAAAAGGAAACTGTGCAGTTGCATGTTCTGTGTATTTGTTAACAAATCAAATTATTTGGTTACAGATAATCTTACTTGATCCCTGTTCATTGGGATCCTGTAGCTCAGTTACATCTTTATTAGAAAATAACTCTAGCAAGTTCTTGTTGGTCAGAAAAAATGGAAATTAGAAGCATAACATTAGAATTCCTATAAGTTAAAAGGAGCTACATAAAAAGAATCAATAGTTTTTACTACAGCCTGAATTAAATTAAGCCAAGATATCAAAATAAAACTGACAAAAGTATATTCATTTCACCCAGTGTTTGATGAGCAATGCTTCTGAGTTTTGCAATATCTTTCTCTTAATAGAAATATAGGTAGTTCTTGACTTATGCCGTTTGTTCAGTGATTGTTCGGAATTGTGATGGCACTGAATGAAGGGACTTACACCTCTGTCTGAAGTTATATCTCTGCATTACCCTCTCCCCAGTCACATAAAATTAGGGTGCTTGACAATCCACCTGCCTTTATGACCAACCACAATGATGGTGCTGTGCCCCACTATCTTCCTTCCCCTCCTTCCTTGCTGGGTCCCACCCTATTGGGTCCCAAGCCTCCTCTCCATCCCTCATCACAGCTCTGTCATCTTTCAGTAGGTCTTTGGAAAGTAGCCAATTGGCTGCACCACTTGGTGCTGACTCTAAAGTGGGGGCCATTTTGGGAGTGGCCACAATGAATTGTGGCTGCTATGAAATGGCGCCTGCTTCTGGTACCACACCATGCAACCTATCTACTATATAAGAACACAGAGGAGCAGATTGGCCAATTCTCCTTTCCAAATGTGATCTTGAAGATTCTGTCTTTTGTCATTTTGTTAATCCGGTGCTAGCCATGGGCTACTCCCTGGTTGTGCCAGTAGCCATCTGCTGCTAGCAGTGCTATTCCTTTGCAATATTTAACCGATCTGGGATATTTTGGAACTAACTTCTGAATAATTTTGCTGTTTTTTTTTCCTTTCCTGGGTGAGAACAACCATGAACAACCAAAGGCTGCAGAGAGGAAAGGAATGTTAACCTCGCCTTGGGAATGGCAACGAAACAGTTAAGCGAAGAAATTTCTCAATTTTGAGAGATAGGAAAGAGGAAAAGAGCTCATCTTTGCTGTTGTTTAGCATAGGACTGTGTAGTGAAAAGCTGACAGACTTTCAACGTTTTGTTATCCTATAATAATTTAAAAAAAAACACATTCCTGAAAGTCTTTCCTGACCCATTTCTTGATTTTGCCCATTCAAACGGCTGACACAATCAAGTGATGCTTTCTATGTTTTAGCCTTCATCCATATCCCTTGTGTATGATCTGTTCAGCTAGACTTTTTTTGAACACACATTTAGTGTTCTTTTAAAGGAACATTACACTTTTTTTTCCACAAAATAGAGCTAGCAGATTTCCAAAACATTATAAGTCCTGTGTTCAAATATAGCCCAGGTGACAAATATAGGACAGAGAAGTTCAATGATGGCAACTTGTCACTTGGAGAACTTGACTGGTGGTTAAATCTTGCTCCCAGACACTTTAGAGTCACTCAAGCTCATCCCGCCACATGCTGAGGACAGTGATTAACGGTTGTTTTCCCTGCCAGCAGATGGCACAGGGTGGGAGAAGAAACAAAGGCAGAACAATACACCAATCACTGGTTTTAAATTCCTCCCCATGAAAGCTATACAAACAGCACTGTCATTAGCTCTTCCACTAAGATAGATTATAGCTTGCTGACTACAGATTTGAACAAATGTATATTAACGTAACTGTGTGGAAGTTTCTATAGATCTCTACTTGAATATGCATTTATGTATACAACTGGACATGTACTACTTTTCTCACAAGTTGAAGACGTGAGGTTCAAGATACAAGTTCCTGTTTACTTGCAAGTGTCTGTACATATAAAAAGCTTTTCAGCATAGACATCTGAATTTTGTATGCAAATGCCAGTAGTGTTAAAGGTCAATCAATAGAGGTCAAATTTATTGCTGTGGTTTGCATAGATTTTTAACGCCTGAATAAGCTAAAAAAGTCTATGTTTACAAAATTCTAGCCATATATACTCACTTTACTGGGTAATAATTTGTTATGTATTGTTGCTCAGAGTAGCAAAAGGAAGTGTATAAGATAAGAGTTAGTTGATTGACCAGCTCGTCATAGTCCAGAATGAAAGCTCGTCATAGTCCAGAATGAAGCACATGTGAAGATACCATGCTCTAGTAATTAGGATCATACACAGGGAAGGATGCAAATTAGGTTCAGGAACTGCGAGACTAAGAGTCAATGCCAAATTGATGTTGTTAGTGAAGTGTGAAGACATTCTATAGTTTGCAGTTGCCATACATTGCCCATTTAGAAAAGACATTATTAATTAATAGAAAATAACCTCTTTTACAGGTGATTTGAGCCTTGGAGAACTTTGAATAATATATAAAGATCACGGGTGCAGCTACGCATCTGGTTATGCTTTGCATTGGTTGTAAAGAAATTCTAGTATGAAACTGAGGCCCTGCTTCAGCAACACTTATTTCCTCATCTTGTAGTGATGTTTGCAAAGAGAAAGCATGGATGAAAAATGTATTTCTTTGGACTCTTCTAAGTAATATTTCCAGAAATGAAAAATTGTAATTCACACAGATGAAGTCCGCTGTTCTCTATATGACAAAGCAAAATATCCAGTTGATAGGGTATGGCAGAAAACCACTTAAACTTCCCTTTCAGAATTTTGTGGAAAATACTGTACTCCTTGAAAGCAAGCAGAGCAATCTCACCACTGGTCCTTTGTTGTGCGTAGTTTGGTTTCCATGGCAGTAGACAGCTTAGTCCAAACACAGGCAGCTTTTTCTACCAAAAAATAAAGAAATAAAAAACTGAAGAGATGCAGTAGTGGGGGGAGGGGACACAATCCAGTGAATTATAAATAGCGGTTCATATGCAGGGAGCATATTCTTGTGCTGTAAATGCTTACGTGAATTATAACAAAGATTGCCCCATTTTTGATATATACATCTGCATTATGGTTGTGCAAAGCATTCAGGAGTGCTTTGCAGAGCATATTAGCATCAGGAAAGCACTTCTATTTCAAAGACTCTCCCTGGAAATCTGTGCATTAACCTGTATGCAGATCCAACGTTTTTCCTAGAATATCAGTGAAATAAGGTGCTGAGCATCCATATACATAAACAGCTGGTGACAATCTTTAAAGTAACTGTCTGAGCATGTCAAAGGACTTGGCTATGTTTATCTTACTTATTTATTAAATTTATATGCCATCCATCTCCCCTCTAAGGTGACTCTGGGTAGCTATGTTAAAGATTTGAGGAGGGGTTCTTCACTTGACATTAACATGCTGTGTGCATCAGGTTTTTCAATAATTTTGTACAGTTTTGATCTGCACACCCAATGATATACCTTATAGTGCAAATGCATATTGTTCTGTTAATGACAGGCAGTTATATTGAATGAAATTTGCCTGCTTTATAACTTAGAAGAAAGGGGAAAATCACTTTTATAATCTGTGAAGAGTTTTGTGATATTATTATCACTGTGCTAGTAACCTCTTTCTACTTGGTACCAAGAACATCAGGAATACTCTCTGAGGATTCAAACACCATCTCTCTCTTATTTTCTTTTTTCATTCGTTTTTACTCTCTCTTTTTATCTCATAGAAGGAAATGAAAAGGAGGAGAAGGAAGAGAAAGTTCTAACATGTCTCTTAATAGCTTCAGGCAAATATTCTTGGCAGAATTGGCCTGTGTTTTCTGTCATTCTTTTCCTTTCTTTGACATCCTTAATTAATGTCTTCTTTAAATTAACCTCTTTTAACTTGAACAAACACATTTTGCTTTGATCAGGCAATACCAGCATAAGGTTCTTCCCACAGAAATAGACAAGGAAAGTAATAGGCCAAACTTGAAAAACATTTAAAACAAAAAGCTGTAATTACATTATTTTTAAGAAGAATACTATTTCACTTTCAACTGACAGAAATTTTATTTGAGGTAGTTTTAACACGGTTGTTCTAAAGGCGACTTGCACTAGAAATTATTATTAGGGTTGAATTCATGGAACTATTTTTAGTTCTGTTAAAAGTTCTTGTTTGAGGGCTGATAAAAAAGTAAAAGGCCAGCCTTGAAGGTGTCTGCTATTCCACCTATATGAGTTTTAATGGAAAGGGATCTAGTCTTTCATTTCTAAAAATAGAAACAGGAAACATAGTATTGCATTCTCCGAATGTTGATTTCTATCGTTGCGGTGGCTAAAAATAGAAAATATTTTTAGGAAATGAAATATATATTTAAAATGTCTCAATTCTGTTTTTATTGTAATTATTGCATTATGTTATTTTCTGTCCTAGAGCCAGTTTGGTATATCTTTAAGGTACCAGTCTAGAAATGGGACAGTGGGCTCTAGTCTGCCTTAGGCATAAAGTCAGCAGGGTGATTTTGAGCCAGTCATTCTCTCTCAGTCTAGGAAGTAGGCAATGGCAAACCACTTTTGAAATCTTGCCAAGAAAGCTAGTCCAGGAAATTACCAGAAATAAAGTCTGATTCATTTTTAAACAATAATTTTTATTGAGAATTTTTACTTGAATGAAAAGAAATCAAAACTGATTCAAAGGCATATATGCATGCATGTCCACATACAGGCACAAAAGCAAAACTATCCTAAGTACTCTGCTATTGTCAATCTTTTTTTTTTGATACATTTCAGAAGTTATGACCCTTTAACACTATTAACATTGGCTATATTAGTGAACTGATTTACTCAGGAGTTTTTAGATAAAAGAATGAGAAAAAAGAGGTATGTTTCTCATTTTAATTAGGGAAAAAAGTAAAGTTTAATGACAAAAGGTGAAATTCTGATGATGTAGTTTGCATTTAACTCATAAATTTGAGTTAACCCATTAGAATTGTCTTTTGTTAGGCATTGTATTTGGTGGTCTTCAAATAATTTCACATATTGAAAAACAGTAATTCTAGGTGAGGTTTTTAGCATATAATTAGTCTGATTTATCTGTGGAATATCATGAGACAACTACATTTTAGTCATCCTTCCATTTTTTTCTATCATATGTTTCTATCATGTTTTCTATCATATGTTTAATGTTTATTTCCTTTAGTAGCAAAAATGAAAAAGTTGCACAATATCTTTTGACAATGTTTGAAATTTCAGACTGAAACTAATTTTAGAGTACTTTCCTCAGAAACTGTTGATCATAGCTGCAAATGGTTAGATATAATATCTGCAGGGATGCTGTTTTTCATGCTCTCCAACTCTTCCTCTGTGTACAACTGAGCTTATTTATTTATTTTTATTTTATTTTTACATTTATATACCGCCCCATTCCGAAGACTCGGGGCGGTTTACAACTTAT
>JANHFL010005720.1:44216-55256 GCA_032468155.1 Oxyrhabdium leporinum | reverse complement strand
AATGTGAAAAAGCTGGAATTCATTGTAGAGCATTTCATGACTACACTGTTGGACGGGATGCATCTTTGTGAAATGAGGAAGGGAATAGCCTCTTGTTTCCTTTGCTCCTTGTAAATGCCCCATCTGACCAATGCTGGCATGATAAAAGAAAGTACAGTACAACAGGAAGTAAACTGGGCTGAAAAAAAATAGATTCTTTCATTCTGGAAGCTGGAGAGAGCTGAAAGCTCCTCAGTCCCATAGAGCAGAAAGCTGAAAGTTAAGTTGCTGAACAGCCAGCAGTAAGAGTTGTACCCAGAGGGAGAATGGGAGAGCATGGAAAACAGCATCCCTGCAGATACTATCAGCAGCTGCAGTAGCAACAGAAGCAGTAAGGAAAAAACAGTGCCAAGGATATGTTGAAGCCTAGCAGTAGTAGAGCAGTAAGGTCAAGGATGGACTAGAGGCAGAATTCTTCTAAAGGGGTCAGCTTTTGATGGGACTTGGTGGGAAAGGCTAGAAGTAGGTCAGCCTGAGATGCTTTTGAAGAAAGCCTAAAGAGGTAAGCTGGGTTGTGGCTAAGGCCAAGTGGTAAACCAGTGCCAGCATCACATGACTTACTAAAGATGCCACAGAAGTAGTGACTAAGCAAAGACATCTGGTAGTAAGCAAATGTCAGCTGTAAGCCAAGCTAAACTAGCTTGGATGGCTGTCCAAAAAGGGGTGGAGTGAGGTAACAAGTCACACTTTGTGGAACCCCTCAGACAAAGTTCGCATTAGGCTCAGAATACCAGTTAGTCCCAAGTGGATAGTGATGCAAAAACTCCTAAAATGACATTTGTAGTGTGTGACTCCATCACTGGCTCTCAGATTACCCTTTTGCTCGTCTCTTGCTTTGGTTTTTTTATTTTATCTTCCATCCTACTTCTGGGTCATCGTCTGGCCCCAACTGCTTTTTAAAAAATTCCTAACTTCTGGCTGCAGACTATTGCCTATAGTCTTCTTTCAAGCTGCATAAAGGATGTTCCTGTCCTGTTCACATTTAGTAAAAGGTGAAAGATCTATATGATTGGAAGAGAAGCCAGTCCCACCTAGGTTTGATATAGAGATAAATAATATAGTACCTAATAAAAATAATTTGCACAGATTCAAATCTTTTAATTTAGTAGAGCAGACTTTTACTCTAAAAAGAAAGTCTAGTCAACTCATTAGGTCTGACTTGCACATAAACTAAGTCGAAGGGCTTTTATCTCTTTGCAGTGTAACATGTTTTGAGATACTACTTATTGACTTTCCAGATTTCCTGATTATGTATCACATACAATTTAAAAAAATCTCATCTTCTAGTTTTAATTTTGCTTATCATTGTTAATAGGTATAGCATTTTGACATTGCAACTATTATTAACACACCATTGTTTTTCATCTTTAATACATTCTTATTCTAACACATGTATATTTACTTCTATTACTTTTGTTACAATATTCTTCAATGGATTTTGTGGTTAACATTGAATACTATTGTTACTTAATATACACCATGAACAGAAATAATATGCATATGTTTTGTTCTGAATTCTAGTTGAATTCTACAAATTGCATTTAGTCTTAGAAAATGTGCTATTCAATATGTAAATTTCAGAATTGTTTAGTATTTTTATCCTTGTGGTTCAATACATTATTCAAGTAAAGTACTTATAATTAGGCAAAATGAAGATAAATATAAAAAGTGTATAATTGATTAAAAGAGAAAGAGAAAAAACTTAGAATGCTAAAGCCAAGAGTTAAGTACATATTTAAAATTACTAGTAAAACTCATTAAAAATTCTTACATAGAAAAACTTTATTCCAATTTTAGTAACAGTACCAACCTTGAAGTGTGGTAGACAATTTCTAGATGTCGATGGAGATTCTCAGCTATCCAGATCATTGTTGTCCCAAAGGTGCTTTTTTAAAAAGGCAATATTCAAGGAAAAAACAAAGAAAGTCTAGTTACCTTTTAAAAAGTAGCTTTGGGCAATTCCTTGATATATATATCCATTCTGGCCTTTCATGAACGATACTTGTGGATGATTGTTCTTGAAATCAATGTTTAAAAATAAGTATATATTGTAATTTCAGTAATTTTATATTGTACCTCTTAATACTGTATTTGTGTGGAAGTGATACCTGTGGATAACATGAAAAATAACAAAGTAGCGTGGTACATCAGTTTTTAACACTGTACTTACATATGATCATTAAATACGTTAAACATTTTTTTTCATATTTTAGTTAACAAAACACAGTGTCATTTTTCCTTTCCCTCATGGTTATTTATTGCTGGATTTTAATTGCATTGAAAACCTGATTTCATAAAATGGCTATGGATTTAAGAAAACTTGCAGGAAACTTTCCTTTTCTTCCAGGAAGAATTCTGTGCAATAGTGTTTAAATGCCAGTGTTATTCTTTGCTTTTGATAATGCAATAATCTTTTTTTTCCTCTCAAACGATTTTTTTTTAAAGTGGGGAAGCTGGTAGTTTTTTTGTTCCTTCAAACATTTACACAATTATAAACTACTTTCCATAAGTAATTTTCCTAATATTCAGCAGATACTGATTAAGGGTGTTGTGAACATGTGCATAAAATATATACAAAATATAGTAATCTATATAGGGAAACAAAGTTAAGAAATATATTTGACAATTTTTTAAATAATAAAAAACATGATTGTGTCTAAATATCTCTTTCCTTCTTTCTTTGGCAAAAAGGTATATATCTTATTCTCAGGAATAATTGTAGACAACTTGGATAATAAAAGTTAGAAATGGTCCTTCATATTAAATAGAAAGCTACTTGTAAACCCCCCCCCCCCCAAAGTATAGATAACCTAAAGCTTCCCAAGTAACCTAAAGCTTCCCAACATTTTCCAACATGGCCATTTCAGAGAAGCTGTGAACCAACTTTTAGCACTATCTGAAGGAACACAAATATCTCATTGGATCTGAATAGTAGATTTGCTCATTGATTAGAAACTAACAATTCATAATACAAAAGAGAGACAGATTCAGAAAAAAATGTTTCTGGAATGGGCATTTCACTGAAAGAAAAGGCTTACAAAGAGGCAAAAGACCAGTCCTGCTTTCTGCTATATGTGTGGACTAAAAGGAGACAGGAATTCTGGCCCCACCTGTTGTGCCCCATATGTGTCTGTTACTATCCGTCTGTGTCATACCTTTGCTGCATGGCAAAGCCCGAAAGGTTCAGAATAATGTCAGACAATGACAATATCACATAAAGGGTTTTATTTTTCAACTGAACGTAAGTAGAATTTATTTATTCAGTTTTAGCATACCACAGTCAAACAGCTCTCAGTGGGTTATAATTCATGATTTGTAATAAAAACACTCACAGTATATCATAGTAAACAGCTGAAAGCTAAAAATCACAAAATGATACCCAAATATAAGTTCTTACAAGAATAAGCCAAAATGAGAAGTAAATAATTAAATAGTCACATTCAGATATCAAAAGCCTTCTTGAACAATTTGTATTTTTATTATTTCTTAAAACTTTATAAAGTAGGATCTTCATAGTTCCCACCTTCTGTGAGGAAATCCATGCCTAAATAGGCAGTATAAATAAGGACTTAACATGAATGGCCATATCCCCTTATATTGTGTTCACATCCTTATATTTAGATGTATATCTGAACAACTAGAAGTGAAAATAAAGATGTGTAGAAAATAAAGATGTGTAGACATTCAGCCTCATATTTGACAATATTTAGGAGAAAATGTTATTGTAGTTAAGGAATTTCAGCACAGGAAAACATCTATTAGAAATTGTAGTCTTAACAGTACATGTTTAATCAGTTCTCTATTGAAGTTCATAAGAAATAAAGTATAAGAATGTGAACAGAGTTGTTGGGCAGTCTACAAAATAATTCCATGTGCCACACATCAATTGCTTCAGTGAGCTTGTGCTTTCTTATATGTAACATTTCTGATCAGCAAAAACATGATGGATCAGACCCTGGAGAGAGATGAGAAAGGGCAAGATGACACCACCCTTCTCACAGATACTGATAGTCACTGACATAATTCATAAGGGTGCCTGAGAGCAAAAAAATAGTTTTGAAATACGTTCTTGATGTTATCTTTCAGAACAGGAGTGTGGAGCATATAGGTTTGATCTATCAGTTACCCAGATGACGTGTGGTTTGATTGTTTTAAAAACAGCAGCAGAAATTAAATCTTTGGCAGTGATGGATTTTGCATGGCAGTATTGTGACTTACATTCAGTGTTGGTATACCAAATAATTTCCTGAACTCAAATGCTCCACATTTCTTTTCAAAATGTTTGTTTTGCACTAGGCTTCTAGTTTAAAAACAATTGTAAAATAAAATCAAAGTGGACAGTGAAGTGGACTATGAAGCTGAAAATATTAGGATAAGACATGTAACATTAGGAAATGCTGTGCTGGGGAAAAAGTTGTATATCATGTTTTGCCTTTTTATCCTCTTTTACTTACACTAATAAACATGTACATGTGTATATGTCTGACTTACTTTGTATTAATAGAATTTCACATACAGTTGAAGCAGAGACTATTACAAATGTATTTAATATTTTAATTTCTTTTCAAATATGAAAAAGTGCTAAGCAGATTTTTTAAAACTATCTTTCAGTAATATTTGTTGCTGGATTCTCTGTAGTAGGAGTCTCATGTATTATTAATTCTTAATGGATTTTTGAAATGGGACTGCTTGTGTTTTTAAAGATATATTATGTTTTGATTTCTTGAGCACTAATAATAGTGAAAGAAAAAACATAATATGCAAGGAAGAGTTTAATAATCAGTTTATAGTTGAAAATATAATTCTGAAATCCATCATTAATGAGGGTTTTTTTTAAAAGAAGTTGATATAAAGAAACAAAGAAACAAAATTCCCCAGGGCCTGACTGGTTAATCCAAAAACATCTCATATAGTCACAGAATGTATTTCTAATAACAAAACTGGAAGGAATGAACACACAAGTACAGATATAAATTTGATTTAAGCAATGCAAAGTTACCTGCATTGCAAACACATCCCTAGACTTTATTGGGTGTAGGCAGTCTCTAGCCTCAGGGTTATTTGGGACATTTCTCTTAGGGTGATTCCTATGTATATTTACACTGTCCAGTGAAAATATACATTTCCTTTGATATCTTGGAGATATCAGAGATTATTTTGGAGATCAAAATGATTGAGAGAGTATGTAAAAGATAGTAGTGCATTTAAATATTTCAGTTACCTTCAGAAGATTCTTGAGATTTTCAGTGACAAATGCTTATCAAGTACAAAAAAGTCTAACTGTTTAGAATCTGAGTAGGATGCACGCATCTCAACCTGACATCCTTCAAATTCCCTGAACTCTGCTCAAAAGAGGAACATGATCATAAATGAGTTGTACCACTTCTTTTATGATTGCATCTTTCTCCATATTCATTACTGAAAGATATTTAAAAATATATTTGTGTGGTGCAGTGATTTGTCTCTTCATTTTCTGAAGGAGGTAGAAGCATCCATCTTATTCTTCATTTCAAGGTACTTTTAAAAGATTCTGTAGAACTTTGAAACTATTAAGTGCATGCTACTAAATTTGAATTCCTAAGTATTATGGTAGGGTTGTGTTGATCCTAGATATTTCTTCATAGAGACAGAATATTATAGAAAAAATATTTCGCATGATTAGTGGGATTGCGATATAAAACTAGAAGCAGATACCTAAAGAAATATCATCATCATCATCATCATCATCATCATCATCATCATCATCATCATCATCATCATCATCACTATTATTATGTTCCCTTCAGTGTTAAGGTGGTCAGTCATTGAATCTTTGAAACTATTAAGTATTCTGCCGAAGTGTTGAGGTGCTCTGTGTCATTCTCACCTGTAGCTAAGTGTCACTTTTGCTGCTCCTATCTGATCAAATTAGATGCTCAAATTAGATATTTTGGTGTAATCAGCATGTAAAGGGAAAAGAGGGAGGTGGTGCTTTCTTTAGAGCGTTTTTGTATCTATTTTAATTTTTGGAGGATTGTTTTTAATGATTGTGGCAATTACACTATCCAAAGAAAGAAGTGCAAAAGATCTCTGTCACGAACAGTAATTTCTGGAGTGGTGCTGAAAGGACAGCTCTCTTCCTCCGCCGTCTGTTAAAAAGAGAAGCAAAGCGAGGAACCGCGTTTCTGGTTCACCTTGGAGTCATAGCAGGGGCCAGTTGAAGAATCCTCTGCTTAAAGCAGCAGTGAGTCCTTCCTTTGCTGGAAGCCCATTCTGTTGATACGCTTTCCATCCCCCATGTTTTTGTGGTGGTTTTTCTCTGCCTGATGCTAAAGCCTCTCATCTATTTTGCACAAGGACAGAAGATAGGTTTCCTAGCAGCAGGTGGGGGTTGCTTTTATTGCGTTCGTAACTGGCAGTCAAGGGCGCTGGAATGGCCACCTGAAGATGGACGGAAAAGCCGCACAAGGAGGAATTCTTCGTTTGATACGGACACACAAGGAGTCTGGAGGCAACTGAGAAAGGACAAAGAGCGACTGGAACGTGAAGAAAAGCCTCTTTCTCTCCGTCATTAAGGTATTGAGATGGATGTGAAAATAAGGGGGGATGGGAGCAACCATCACAGGATGTTTCTGTTAATCAATTGACAAAATCTGGCGAGGATGTTAGCGATAGGAATCTGCTGGTAAGGTTACATTAAGATTGGTTCTGTTTAGGGTGTGCCTACAGATCGTTGCTGGGGAGGGGCATAAAGACTGTTTTTGTCACCAGTCAAGCTCTGGTGTCTTCTGGAGGTATTTTATTTTTAAAATTAGAAGATGGACAGATGACACCTTTTAGTTTAAACAACTTGATCTCAAGAATTCCAAAGAGGAAATATGAGTAAGGTTGACCAAGCTGACGGCTCCTAAAGGGAAACAGCGTTTTAGCTCTGACTGTATTGGAATGGGTGGGCGGGTGCACGTTTATAGGAACAGAAAGGAGGGGAGGGGACAGGGATGAGGGAAAGAAGCCACCCGATAATAAGCTAAATAGGGACGCTTTGGCAGGAGTGTGAGGACCCTGCGCTGAATTTTGCTCAGGACAATAGCTATTAGGAGTGCCAGGTTTGTTCCTGAGTCGTTGTAGAGTAACTTTCTCGCTGTTGAGGTCCAATAACCTGCCTGCTATCCCCACTTTGGAAAGAACTTTGAAGGAACAAATTAGGAGATGCGGTAAGAGATTGATTTTGGTCAAGGACAAGAGTGTGGAACGGAAAAATAGGGGAAAGGGAAAAGGAAGACTTCAGAGTGGGACGATTTCACTGTGGGTACAAGCAGAAGCCGGATTCCAAAGGGGGTGTCTAAGTTGGAAAGAGGGCTCCCAGTGCTATGGCTCTGGGATTGTTCTTGTCCCCGGTGAGGGTCCTTCCTTTAAGATCCCTTCCCTTTCCCCATAGGACGCCTTGGGAGACGGCTCCTCTCTCCTCCTTCCTTGGTACTTAGTAGTCTGTTGTCTTTTCCACAGGCGGCCTTAAAATAAGCATCTTGCACATTGCCTGTCTCTTCTCTCCTTGTCGCCCGCAGTCATGTCTGAGTCACAGGGATGGGGAAGCTCGAGGATAACGAGAGGGTGATCCTCAACGTCGGGGGCACCAGGCACGAGACCTACCGGAGCACCCTGAAAACGCTGCCGGGCACCCGGCTGGCTCTGCTCGCCTGCCAGTCCCAAGGCGACTCCCCTGGTGGCGGCGAGGAG
Organism: Oxyrhabdium leporinum; assembly: GCA_032468155.1. Taxonomy (NCBI): domain Eukaryota; kingdom Metazoa; phylum Chordata; class Lepidosauria; order Squamata; family Cyclocoridae; genus Oxyrhabdium; species Oxyrhabdium leporinum. The sequence continues at coordinate 47,501 of JANHFL010005720.1, read as the reverse complement.
CACCACCAGCCGCCGCTTCTGCCCGCCCCCAACCCGGCCCCCAACTCTGGAGGTGGCGGCGGCGGCCCCCTGGATACCGTGGGTGGGAGCGGCTGGAGTTCGCGCGCCAATGGCGGCGGCGTCGCACGTGGCGGGAGCGGCGCGTGCTGCGAATTCTTCTTCGACCGTCACCCGGGGGTCTTCGCCTACGTGCTCAACTACTACCGCACCGGGAAGTTGCACTGCCCCGCCGACGTGTGCGGGCCGCTCTTCGAGGAAGAGCTGGCTTTCTGGGGCATCGACGAGACCGACGTGGAGCCCTGCTGTTGGATGACCTACAGGCAGCACCGCGACGCTGAGGAGGCGTTGGACATCTTCGAAGCGCCCGACCTGATCACTGGAGAGCCTCCTGGCGACCCCGACGACGACGAGTTAGCCGCCAAACGCTTGGGCATCGAGGACGTGGGTGCTCTGGGCGCCTCCTCGTCTTCCTCTGCTAACGGGTCCCCTCTTGACGGGAACGGCGGCCGCTGGAAGAGGCTCCAACCGCGCATGTGGGCGCTCTTCGAGGACCCATATTCTTCCCGCGCCGCCAGGGTAAGCGAGAAGAGTCGGGGAAGGAGGAAGAGCGCACCTAGACAGAGAGTAGGAAGCGCTCCTAATCTTTGAAAGGCCCCTGCTTGTTCAAAGAATCTCCTGAAGGAAATAGAGTTGCAACTTTTACTGTCTTTATTTTATATACCACCATCACAGCTACCATAAGAAGTACTTTAGTGTAACCTTCCCCAATGTGGTTTCTGCCCAAAATCTAGCCAGTTTGGGGAAGGCTGCCTTTTTCCCTTCCCCCAATTCAGGTAAGGTAGATCAAGGCTTATAATGGTGATTGGATGTTGCATTAGCACAGGTAAGTTTCTTGCCAGCATATACATCTCAGGTAAACAAGCTGTTGCCATGTACATTAGCCTCATATATCTGTGGCTATAGCAGTTGAAATAGTGGTATACTAACATTACACAAAATAGGCCTGGATGCATGATAGTACTCCAGGGATGGTTATGCACATTATTTTGATATCCAGATGTTGCACAATACCTGTCGTATTAAGTGGCTATGAAATTAGAAGGTAGACCTATCATACAAAGAGAGAGTAACCAAGGTCCCATTCCCTTATTGAAGACTAAGCATCGTCAAATACATTGCACAGAAGTCCAAATTCTTACATCTGTATATTTGTCATGATTGTTTCCCTAATAGCTCAGATTGGCATATATTTGTGAAGTTATTTTGTATGATTAGATTATCTCTCCAATTTTTTTTAAAATGATAGTTGTTGGATGTAGGAATACGCTGAAGTCTGGATTTCTCTTGTGTGTGTGAAAGAGGTGGCTCCTTATACATGAAATGACTTAGTTTTCTAGTATCCTGAAAATCAGGTGTGTAAAAGAGAACACTGTTTATAAGAGATACTATGGGAAAAGTCTTAAAATTAAAACTGGCATGAAACTATGTAATATTTCACTTACTATGTGTTTAAATAGCAAAGTTATTAAACTTCAGAAGAATATAGGCCTCTCCACTGAAGTAAGCCTAAATGGGAATAGAGTGTCAAGTGTGTAACAAATAGTATTATCTGATTTTTCCTCCCTTGCCCAGGTGCTGTGCACCTAGCAGTTCGAAAGCATGCAAATGCGAGTAGATTAATAGGTATCACTTTGGTGGGAAGGTAACAGAGTTCCATATGCCTTTGGCATATAGTCATGCTCGCCATATAACCATGGAAAATTTCTTCGGACAACGCTTGCTCCCTTGTCCAAGAAGTGGAGATGAGCACTACCCTAGAGTCAGGCACAACTGGACAGGGAAACCTTTACTGAAACAAAACCTTTGATCCTTAATTGAATACCTTATACTAGAGGAATCAGTCCTAGCAAAAATGAATGAGTTACATCTACACAGAACTGATCTGAAATCCTGTAGAATAGCTATGTCAGGGAAATAGAACAGAAAGGGTAATTTATACCTTATAGACCTGTACTTATAACTGGCTGGCACACTTTTGCATAAACATCCAATGATAAAAATGCAAATATGCCAAATAAAGTAACAGTCAGTTTATGAACCACAACAAAATGGCAAGAGTTTTCCTGAATTATGAAATAAGTACTTCCTCATCTAAAACGATCCACAGAAAGCTAGAAAAACATTCTGTATTACCCTCTGCCTATAATTTGAATCTCGGTGTGAAGGTACATATTTGTTGGGATGCATTAAAGTGTTGAATCCCAATATGTAGTGTGAAAATAATAACCACTATCTTGGATTATTTAATGGATTAAAACTTTCATCGAAAGAAAATGCTACCTGAAGAAATCTATTTACAGGCAGTTTGAATATTAATTATTGAAGTGCAAGTGACAATGGAGGATTTTTCTAAGAACAAGAAATTAAAAGAATATGACTTGGTATTGAACATTATTTTAGATTAATTCAATTTCAAAAAGTGTTGCACAGAGGAAAAAGCCAGGAGAAACAAAATAAAACAAAAAGGTGACCATTTATATATTAAAAGACATATTAACATAGAAAGGTTAACCCTTGCAGCTAATTGTTTAATGGATAAGCTGTTATTAAAAGTTATAAAAGTCCCTGATAATGTTATAGCAGTTAAGCAGTTTTACTTAAATTACAAGAGTTAATTTTGTAATTAAGTAAAAAAAATTAAACTAATTTCATTTCCACTTTATTGTCATAGTCAGCTAGGTAGTGTTATTTCCGAACTTCAACTGATATATCTGTTTCATTTGCTTTTTACTATAGTGTTCCAGTTGGGACTGTGAACTTTAGTACTTCATTTCTCTACCTTGTAATGGAGAGATAGACTGTGGATGTATGTAAACTAACTGCCTATTGGAAAAGACCTTCACTGGGAAGAGTTGTCTCAAGGGGAACACGGCGTCAGTGGGAAAGTGCAGTTTTGGTTATATTAAAAGCCACCACTTATATAAAAGACCTCCAGTATGGTAAATTTGTTCCAAGCTCACTTGTTTTAAGTGTAAGCAATAAGCACATAAAGAACTGTGATGTACCACAAGCCTAGTCACCCATCTTCCACTTCATCTTAAGCTTTCCTTCAGGTAACCTGTTTATTCTTCTTAGCTATGGCTGCATACGACCAGCTAGCCTATACTACATAAAAGGAACATCTATTTAGAATAGAATAGAATGGCAGAATTGGAAGGGACCTTGGAGGTCTTCTAGTCCAACCCCCTGCTTAGGCAGGAAACCCTATACCATTTCAGACAAATG
>JANHFL010005720.1:31457-44116 GCA_032468155.1 Oxyrhabdium leporinum | reverse complement strand
TGGAAGGGACCTTGGAGGTCTTCTAGTCCAACCCCCTGCTTAGGCAGGAAACCCTATACCATTTCAGACAAATGATTATCCAATATCTTCTTAAAAACTTCCAGTGTTGGAGCATTTATTTACATTGAGCTGTTGACTTGGGAGGATGATTAGAAGGGAGAATACTAAGAAATCTCAGTGGTTTCACTAAATCTCATCTCACCAACTTGCCTGCTGCGTTTTTCTAGTACTGTAAAATAATTTTTGTTCAAAACAGTTTGAACTTCACTGTAGAGGGACAGGGGGTAGAACAAGGGGGTCCCATTTTTTTTTTCCAGACTGTGGTTAGGATGGCTGGTGATCTACTGCGATGACCTAAGACTAAAGTGTTATAAAGTGTGTGTGTGTATATATGTGTGTGTATGTGTATATACATGCATATACATATACATACACACACATACTCACCATTGCATGATATGAATAGAAATTTTAAATTATTAAAAAATACTTTTCAAAAATACCACATATACATAAGAAATAGGTATGTGTAGCTATCAAACTTGATACCTGGTGACTATGTGGATACATCCATAGTTTTCTTGGTAATAATACAATTTAGGAACAATATAGAATATATTCCATTGACTTTTTGGGGGGGGATATAGTTCAGTTTTCAATCCTAGACTACATTCTTAAAAATCACAGGAAGTGCCCCATCCAAAGCTAATTTCAAGTCATAGGTATAAAGTCAACTATGTATTGTTATTTTCTGAGGTGTGTAGAATATAATAGCTTGGAAAGAATACCATAAAATGTTGCTACTGGCATTAAATTATAGATACAGTAGAAACTCTGGTCACGAACGCTTCTGACCACAACCAAATCAGGTTCCGAACAAAAAATTCACAGAATTTTTGAATCTGCTCACGAACACATACTCGGGTGGCAATCAAACACGACCCCTGACCCAGAAATTCCTGAAGATGAAACATTAGAAGATGAAGAAATCGCCTAAGTTATGGAATGAATTTTGGTTGTGACCAGAGGTTCTACTGTAATTGTATTGCTGTCTATTAGCATGATAAATAATATAGTTCAACAATATTATGGGTATGAATGAAGCATACTTTTTTTAAAAAAATGCATATGAATCTCACTAAAAAATGCATGATAATAAAATTACTTAGAAGTTTGATAACCCCAATCAGTATTAGGTGTTGATTGAAGTGGGATTGTGCCTAATTTGAAGTAGACTTTTGATTAGGAGTTGCTCAGAGTTGTTTGGAAGATGGGAAACTATCTATAGTTATAAATTTTTAAATAAATAAATGCCTTCTTTAACTAACAACTTCCAGAACTCATGGCATGTAATTTTTACCATTCAAAGACAAAAAGATGTGAAAATTATTAAACTGAAAAGGGTTGGTTGGTTGATATAGTTCTTGCTCCTCCATGATAGAATGCTGAATTTCTTTATTCATCAGGAATTGTATTTTATAAATACATTTTTTATAATATATAGATATATCCTTAAAATTTTAAGAAATATATCAGAAGATTTCCATTCAATTTTCCTTACTGATACCCAGGTCCTATTTTCATAAAGAGGTAACTATCTTTGTTTCTGCCTTGATTTAATTTCTAGATCCACAAAGATTCCTATATTAATATTAATCCTAAATACATACACTGGAGACTAAATGAACTCAGAGGAATGTGGTTTTGAATAAGCAGATTTAGATTGCTATTTATATTGACATAAAATATTTGTGAGATCAAGTTTAATATATGGTTGTAGCACTAAACTAGAAACCTGAAAACTCACGGGGACCATGAGTTCTAGTCCTGCCTAAGGCACAAAGCCAATTAGTTATTCTTGAGCCAGTCTTAGCCCTGGGAAGCAGGAAATGGCAAACCACTTTGAAAACCCTTGTCAAAAAATGGTATGTATTTGTCCAGACTGCTGCCAAATATCAACAATGACTTGCAGGCACACACAAAAAAAGTTCTATTGGGAAGCCCTTAATTCACAAGATGATTTGTAATATAATTTCTATTACATGTAAAAAGAAAGAAACATGTGATTACAGTATATTAGCATTTTAGAATTTCCCTTTTTCCTACTTTTGAATATAACATTCACCTTAAACTCTTTAAAAATTTCTATGTAGCTACAGTCATCTATATCAGATCTCCTTTATTTAAACTATATGATTGGTATTTTCTTTTCTAAAGCAATCACAAAGGAAGGGAATGAACATCTTGAATCATATGAAATTCATTGACTAGTGCTACATTTGCCAGAGGCCGATTATGCTATTATGGTTCATGTGATCAGTTAGATTCACCTCAAACAGATTTCAGGCATGGAAGTTTTCTATAGTGAGAATGACTTTAAATAGCAATCAAGCAATACATTTCAACTGAACCTAGATAAAACAAATAATTAATCTCCATGCTTCATACCAAGTAGTTAATATATTATTTTTTCTTTTTAAAAAAACCACAGTTGCAACTAACTACTTATAATGAATAGCAGAGTATTTTGGATCAGGGGTCTGAAAATCAATGTATGAAGGCAGTTGATCCTCATGGATTAACATTTGATTGGATGTGGGTGAAGAGTGAGCAGTTGCTATAGAAAAAACAAGGACTGATTACTAATTTTAGGCTTCCCATGACTCATACTCTTGCTTCATATTTATTAAAGATAGTTTCTTTCATTTTGTAACAAAAGTAGTTTTAATGGTGGCTTTTCTGTCCCAAACACTTTATTCTATGCCTTAGCTATAATTTGGAAGATTTTTTAAAAATTATTAATTTTAAAAACAGAAATTAAAAAGCATAGCATTAAGTTAGCATTTTAAAAATAGATAATTCTGATTTTTTATAATATTAATTTCAGTTTGTCCAACTCAGGAGATTTTTTTCTTTAGTCTGGAGTATATGGTTATTTAGACTAAGATTTCATCAGAAAGAATTGTTTCAATTCCTTGATGGTAGTAATTGCCCTTTTTTCCATATTTTGCAGCTGGACAAAATCTTTTCTGAAATGTGAAATCCAAAGTTATATGTATCATTCTTAGTGCTTTTGTACTACAGATTTACAAAACAGCATTGCAATATTGATAATTCTACTTTTAAATCCTTTTCTCTAATGAACACAAAACTAAATTTGTCTTTACCATAGTAGTCATTTGTCACTTTCATGCACGTTATCACAGTTTGAAAAGATCCTTTAAGAACTTTTGCATTGTAACCATTGGCTGCCTCATTTTTCATCCCTTTTGTAAAATTATAGACTGAATAACAGAGAGCAAAGAATTATCTATATCAAGAAGTTGCTGCAATTGATATTGTAGTCTTATCCGGTAATTGGCACTTCTATGTCCTGCTCAGAGGCGGGCTGCTCTTCCTTTAGCAAGAGGTTTGCTGGTTGCGCGTGCACATTCGCTTTCAGGCTCGTGCAAAGCTTCAGGGAGGCAGCTGATGATTAAAGCAGCTCTGGTGACTACAGCAGGGCTGGAGCGGAGCCCACCTGGGCAGCGTGGGTGGCGGAAAGGTGAGCTATTTAGCGATAGCTTAGGGTAAGGGCGGGTGGTTGGGGCCAGCCAGAAGTCAGAGCAAGAGGTTCGCCCGAACCTCTGCGACCATGCAGCAGTCCACCCCTGGTCCTGCTTCCAGAAACATCTCCAGATGCTTCTTGAAGGTTAGGATACAATCTCTCCATGGCAAGTAATTCCTTTAATTCCTTGGTCCAGAAGCCATTAAGACAATGCTTCCATGTAAGTGAAATTCATCCTAAAGACCCTTGTCAATCCTCACAACTTCATTCAAGAATCAGTTGAAGCCATGTCTAACCTTCCCAGCTTTTGATGTTAGACAAATGTAGCTGAATGTCATTAGACACTTCCTTGATTCACCTAAATATAAGAGTACAATCGGACTTGCAAGATTCTGCTATTATATCTATCCTCAATAAAAGTAGTCTTAATCTCTTGCGGAGTTGATTATTGGTCTGATCTATTTGGTGGAGTAACCAACTTGCACCCCATTTGTCCAATCCCAGTGAAATTATTCTATCAGGCAGGCCCAAGCTAATTCTATTTTATAACTAGATTAGAATCCAGATAAAAATGGATCTGAGTAATCCATATTTTTAAAAAGCACTAGAAGCTTCATACGGAATAAGTTTTAAATAGTGATTACCTATATTTTCTAGTAGAAAATGCTTTTGAAATTGTCCGTAGGAAATGAACTTAAGTACATTTATTTATTCATTTTTATGTATTATGAAATACAAGTTTAATATACTTGTTTAGAAAACAATTTTATCAGCACCGACTATCAACTTTCAGTCACACTATTTGACAAAGACTATTCTTTAGAGTCTGTGGCATGAAAGGACTATTATTATATACAACAATGGCAATACAAAATATTTATTATGGGTCTTATTATGTTATATTCATATTTTCCAGAGCTGGTATAAATTAAATTTGAGGGATTCTTTTAACATTTTTGAAATAGCTTGAGAGAAAGCAATCAGAGGGCCAGCTCTTTGTTAGAGAGATGGAGAGAATGAGATTCCTTACTGCCCTGCATCTGCATTTTCCCTATCTTTGGCTCAACTGTCTAATGCTCCTCTTGTTGCCATGGAAACATATCAGCTTCTGGCTTGTTTTCATCAAAAATAGCACCCTTCTGCCATTTATTAGTCTTAGAAAATATTTCCCATTATTTTGCCATAAATGTTTTGTGGATCATCTACAGTGTCATTTCAAGCAATGGTTGCATATAAATGCGCGTGCATATATCCACAATCAACTATGCTATAATAATCCAGAGGAATACTTCAAAATCATGATTCAACCATAGTTTGCATAAGTCTATCTGGAACAGAAGTTGTCTTTAAATGTTCATATAACCAGCTCCAAATAAACAAAATGTGGGCTTTTAATTTGGAAAGCTTCACAGACAATAGATAGATAGATAGATAGATAGATAGATAGATAGATAGATAGATAGATAGATAGATAGATATAGATATTGATATTGATATTGATATTGATATTGATATTGATATTGATATATATGTGTCTGTATGTGTAAAGCTAAACATAATGAGCACTTTCTCAGATTTTAACATTTGTTTATATTTAAATATTTTAAAATATAAACCACATGTTAATGAGCATGTGAAATGGAAAGTTCAATAACAATAACCAAGAAGAGTCTTGACTGTAGTCACAAACCTCCATAGTGTAGGATATACCTTAATCTTGCAATGGTGGGATTCAAGGGAAGATGATGGAGAAACACTTTTTTTTTGTTGCCAGTGTAACTAGAAATGTGATGCTATAACCTAGAATTAGCTAAGATTTTTTTCTAAGCTTTATAAAGAGTGTAGTGAAGATGATGTCAAGTAAAAAAAGCATTCTAAATAATTAATCTGCTCTTGCAATTACTTCTTGCCCTAATTTTAACTACATGAAGTCAGTATACTGAAGGCACATTAAAATGTATTTATTTTACAAATTTCTCAGAATATCTAGAAGGTATAAAAAATACATAACCTATATCTGCTATTCATTGAAGTTGGCTGTTTCAGAATTCAAGGTATGTTTTATAAGTTAGCATATTTGTTTGGTCATAGCTTCTGCCATAATACATTGGCCGGTATTTTTAGTGTTACGAAACTTTTTAATAGTTATTTTTACTGCAATAGATTTAACATGGTAATTCCATTTAGATATCCCATATTAAGGCAAGGCTGATTGGAGATTTGAACAACATTTTGATATTCCCCAGAAAAGCATTGCTAAAGTAGTAGAAAAACTGAGGTCGTTAATTATATTGAAATCAGAATAAAGAAAAACATAAAAAGTCATGAAATGTAGTATTGACAATTATAAAACTCTAGCCTGTTTTCAAGGAGTCACTGTGGTAAAGCAAAAGCAAAACGGATTACATATTTGATGTACTGACAACTATAAGCAAACTATTCGGCATTCTACCAAATATTTCTCCTCTTAGTCTACTGTTTAATTGTTTAAGTTAGGAGTTACAATTGGGATCTCTGGCATATCATCAACTTGGCTTTATAATGTTAATTTATGTGTAAAAAGCATTACAAAAGTAATGCAGGTTACTGTCATTACTGCATGTCAATATTCATGAACGATTTCAAACTAATAGTCAAGAAATATGTAGTTTATACTTTATATACACAGTTAAAAGTTAGCTTTCAAATTCAGCATTTCAAAGATATTTAGATAGACACTTTTTACTAATTCAATTCTAATGTGGCATAGTTCACTGACTTCAGTTTTACAGCAAATAAATCACTTTACTTAACAATTATAATTAAACTAAAATACTTCCTTCATAAGTAAACATTAATGGAATGGCTATAAGGTAGATACCATGGATTAATTCTATGAATTTCCCTGAAATGAATAATCCACAAGACGCAGATCTGAATTATATTCATTATTTCTTTAGACTACAGGTAGTCCTCAACTTACAACAGTTCATTTAGTGACCATTCAAAGTTACAACCGTACTGAAAAAAGTGACATGACCATTTTTCAAACTTATGACCCCTGCAGCATCCCCATGGTATGGGATCAAAATTCAAACACTTGGCAACAGACTCATATTTATGACAGTTGCAGTGTCCTGTGGATACGTGATCACCTTTTGCGACATTCTGACGAACAAACTCAATGGGAAGCCAGATTCACTTAACAACCATATTATAAAAATATATTAAGATTTCTAAAATAAATACAAAAACTAAATGATTAAAATGATTCCATAAAAGAAAAGATAATTAAGGATGCACAACCTGAAAAACAAAACAAAAGAAAGCATAATAGAATACAACACAATGTTATTAATAATATTAATGAAATTTGATTCAGTAATAAAATACATTGGAAGTTTAATAAGTGGAATTATTAAAATTCTAATGTATATAGTAGAAAGGAGACATTTAAAATAATTATGGTTTAGACAGTATCTATTTTCATAGTAAATAGACAGCTAACAAATGAACCACAAGTTAAAGAATATAATAAGATAAATGTATGTTCAGTGAATATGCAGCAACCACAGCTAAGAACCATAAATAGTAAAAGAAGCATAACTTTTGATAAACTAATGAACTGGGAACGGAACTTCAGGAGCTCACCAAAGGTTATGATTGTTACTATACTAGTTATCGTAGCTGGCTTTTCCTATTCCTGTTTTAAATACAGTACATCCAATACCCATGGAAGGCATAACCATTGCATTTCTCTCTGAGAAGTCTGTTTAGAAACTGAAGTAATCTACTTGACTAATGAGATTGGATATGAATGGCTGCTGAGGGAGGAAAGAATTGCTTCGAAAAAGTTGGAGACCGTCTGATTTTGAATGGCTTTTCCTCTTAAAACAGCCACATCCTACACAATTTAAGAAAGACCAAAATCTGAAGAGCGATTTCAAGGACACAGTTCAAAAGTACAGGAACATATTCCTTCCATATTTCTTTTAAGAAAAAGAATTTATCTTAATTTCTTAAATTCTCTAATTTCTTTTAAGAATTCATGTATTAAATAACTAGATATCAAGAAAGGTAAATGGTAGTTACATTATACATAGAAATGAAAGTCAACATGGAATTATGTGAAAGGAAGAAAACTAAAACAAATAATCACAAAATATACCACATGGTCTAAGTCAACATGAACCCATGAAGCTACCATTAATGAAATTCTACAATTATTACAAATTTATATATACTCTATTAAGAGAAGAAATCCATTAATTTCACAATATTTTACTACCATTTTTAATATCCATACTATTATATTATTTCTACTACAGAATTTTATCTCTTATCACTTAAGTTCAAACCAAATCACTATTACAGGACTCTAGTTAGCAATGAGTTAGGTTATCTTGATATCATTATAGTATCCTACTGATAATTCTGTCTAGTTTGATACAAATTGCACTTCAACAATTTTTGGTGAGTCCATCCTATTGGGGATAGTACATAAATGTATACTGCAAATAATCATGCAGGGACTTACTTTGTGGGTCAAATAATTCTAAAATTGCTTGGTATTGCATTTAACATCTATCTGGTGTGCAGACATGTATAATGCAATCATATCTGAGAAAATGGTTGATTGAAACTCCCCCTTTTATGCACTTTTTCTTTAAACATGAACATTTTGATTTGTAGAATGATTTGAAATAAGCTTATCTATCCTGATACTCTTGTAAAGATACTAGTTAATGCAATGCTAGTAGAGATGATCCTTGACTTACAACCATTTGTTTAATGACCATTTGAAGTTATAATAGCACTGAAAAAAATGATTAATGACTATTCTTCATACTTACAATCATTGCAGGAATCCCAAGGTCACAGGATCAAAATTTGGGTGCTTGGCAACTTGAATGTGTTTATGACAATTGCATTGTCCCAGGTCATGTGGTCACCATTTGTAATCTTCCCAGTCGACTTCCGACAAGCAAAGTAAATGGGGGAAGCCAGATTTGCTTAATGACTGCATGATTCACTTAACAATTGCAGTGATTTGCTTAACAACTATGGCAAAGTTTTCACAACTCACTTAATAACTACCTTAGTTAGCAACAGAAATTTTGGGCTCAATTGTGGTCGCAAGTCAAGGACTATTTGTATCTGAACTAGTATTTGAAAGAAGAGATTGAATGTATTAACTCTGTTCGCCTTGGCCCTTTGAGTCAGTAGTTGTACAGGTTTTAGAACAGTTGTGTGAAGTTATGTAGTTCCTTGTGTTTTACAAGGAATGGAGATTATTTTGAAATCTTGCAATTCTGTAACCATTTTAATTTCATATTGGTGTACATTTTACGTGGGAATTGCAAGAAGCAGAGAATGTCTATCCAATTCATTATGTACAATAACTTGAATATGGAATTCTGGGCACAGCAAAGTTCTGGTTCTGATACACTTCATCAAGGAAAAGTTGCTATTTGTTAAATGAATAAAAACATAAGAATTCAAATTTAATTCTGTGGAACTAGAGATGTGATAACAGAAAAACATCCCTTAAAAGCATTCATGTTTTACATTATCACAAGTCACATTGCCTTCTATAATACATGCAGCTGTTTGAATGACTCATATGTGTGACAACATCTTGTTGTTACTTGTGGACTTATTTTTTGAGAAGAAAAGTCCAGAGCTCTGAAATGTGATTATAATGTAAAAGCACCAGGATTAACTATCATAATCATCTTCTTAAAGGAACTTTTCCCCTCAAAGAGCTTAGCTTTAGCACTAAGTGACCTTATAGGACTTAACAGTATCAGAAAAAACTGATAGATTGAAGTAGCATGAACGGTCATTTAGGTGATATTTTTCGTATAGTTTCTTATATTAGTCTATGGAGTTCTAATTACATAGTGTACTTCCCAACTGAGAAATAGCTTTGAAATTCCAAGCTATAATAGATAAAATAATAAAGCAGAAATAGAACAGGGAGCATTTGAATGTTGTAAATTCTGTAATCTGCATTAATAGAATAATAGTATCCACTTACAATAAATAATAACGCAACTGTATTTTGCATTATTCAGTCTGCATTTAGAATAAAATGCACTGGTTACACATGCTAACTGGAATGAAACTAAAACAGTGACTCATGTGTCTAGATATCACAATGCAGGCTCTGCCCATTAGGTACTTTTGTGCAGCACTGTCACATAAATACAAAAGGGTGGAGTTTTTGTAATGATTTCATAGCACACATTTTGTCACTTCTCCCCTTTAGCATCCTTATGTGGACATCCATGTTTGGGCAACATATCTTAAAAGGATATTTGCAAACCATATTGTGTGTAGGCAGAAACAGCCAGGAGTCTGGAAATCAAAATCAGTGAGACATGATTGAAAGAGCCTGCTATGTTTAGCTGAAGAAAATAAAATCAAGTGTTGTCACATGAAAAGATATACTTAAATATTTACAAAATGTGAGGAGGTGTACTCAGTTCTGTGACATACTGTAACTACCACAGAAGATCTACAGAACTACAACCAGTGGGTAAAATGTCAGAGAATTGGAATTTGACTAAAAGATGGAGGAAATGAAAGTCATTATCTGTGGAAATAGTAAAAAAAATCCTGATCTGACAATATTTAAATTTGGGCTTGACAACTATCTGTCAAGATAGACTGTTTAAATTATTATACAAAACCTTTTTGTTAGAAAGTTTTCCTTATATTTAAATTCACTCTAGATAGTTGCACTTTATACTGATTATTTTTGATCCTAGTTTCTGTGGCAATGTAAAATGTAGAGTACTTCCTGAGCTTCATTCCTATGGCACCGTTTTATGTAGTTGAACATTGATATCCTCTTTCTTGAGGCTGAGCATCCCAATTTTTTATCACCCAAGTGCATCCAGTATTTTTACCACTCTCCTCTATATCTGTTGTAACTTATTCATATCGTTTTGAAGCTATGGTGACCAGAAGAAAATACTAAATACAAGTCAAGTTGGTCTTATTAGTGCATAGCAGAGGGGAATAAGGCCTTCATATTAATATCACACTTCTTATACAGCCTAGAACTGTGCTAGCTTTTCCAATAACTGACTCACATTGACAGCATTCATCTTGTTGTCAATGACTACACCCAGTTCTTTCTTGGGAAGTAATACTCCAAAGCTATGAATTCCCCAACTTGTCTCTGTCTTATTTTTTCTTCCCCAGCTTTCTTTTCAGTCCAGTCTTTAAAGTGGTCCAGATTATCGTCATATTCTGTCTTCCTGGGCATTGGTCAAACCTTCTAATTTTGCAACATCTCCAAATTTGATAAGCAATTCAACAGTCATGCTATCCAGTTCATGAAAAAAAGTGTTTAATAATATTGCACCAAGAGAGACCTATGGGAATCCTACTGGTTTTTGTTCTCAGTTTGATGTAGACCATTACTGCTGAACCTCTGAATATGGTTTTCGGCCATTATGGACTCATCCTACCATAATTAGTTATTCCACTCTCTGTAATGCTGCCACCTGTTCAAAATGATTGCAAGGACATTCTGATTTGAGAATGGACCTGCCAATATCAGAATCAAAATGTTTTGGCACTTTCATAATTGGTAGTATTTTAAGAATATTTTTTTCCCGTTGAATGTGGCTGCTGCTTAGTGTGCTATATACCGAAATTACATATTGGAATGTGAGAGAGAAACCTCAGGACAGGATAGTGAGTATCCAGAATTGCCCCATATGGTCTGGGATCAGTTTTGTGGTAATTTGTCAGACCACAACTATATTCTGTGTAGCCTTTGAGGTCAATTCTTTTTATCTGACAAAACTAGCGCCTGGCATAAAAAGCTGAGAAATAAATACAAACCAATCTGCCTTTAACACAGAGAAAGCATAACTATTTCTGTAGGTAAATTGCCTTGAATATGTATCCAAGAACCAAGAGCCAGCTGCAGCCTGACAGTCTGATTTGAAAGAGGCTCATTAACTATGACATGTCTTTGAAATCCAGATGAAAAACATTGCAGCCCAAGCTTAGCATTTAGACAGAAATATAAGCAAAGGAGTTATCAAAGAAATAGCTTTAAAATGGCACAGAGAAATTCAAGTTGTGATGCTTTGTGTATACAGTGAAATAAGGAACATTTCATTTTTAAACTTTAATATGAAGTGGGGATTTCTTTCTGCATAAATAATATTATTTAACCTTTAAAATACCTTTCCAACAATTCATCCCTTGATTTATTCATATAGGTTCTTAAAGATATATTTTTATATTCTTTGTGTATATCTAGGCTGTTTAATCTCATTGTCTTGTACCAAAAGTACAGAGAACTACAAAATATTATTAAATATAATTATATTTAACTCGAAAAAAGTTGTTTATTTCAGTTGAATTAACAGTCGTTCCAGACTATTAAAAAGGAAATAAAAATAACTAATGAAGATACGAGAGTGATAGAAAAACAAAGTACAGATCATTTAAGAGTGCAGAGAAAGGTATCTTCCCATATTCAAATAATCCCATTTACCACCTCCCACAAACTATTTTTCGTGAAAAACCCAATTAAAAGTTTGAGAGGGAAAAAATATTTCAGTTAAGCCTACAATTCTTTTTAATTTTAATCATTCCCATCATTGCTTTCCCTTTTCCTTCTTCATCTTCTATAACAGTTGTTTAAATGAGCAGTAGAATGAGAAATGGTTAAATTTAGATTTTCCTTCATTAAGTAAGTCCTTTTCTCTTAGATTTAACTTTTACTACGCTTCTCATATCTGCCATAATGTATCCTTCCAAGTAATCTGAGCAGGACTTATTTCAGGACTGCTGAAAAAAGCACTAATGAGATACCGTATTTTTCAGAGTATAAGACGCTCCGAAGTATAAGACGCACTTAGCTTTGGGAAGGAAAACAAGAAAAAAAAATCTGCCTCTGCCTCCCAGCAATTTGCCTCCTTGCAGCAAACAGTGCACCAAACAGAAAACAGCCTGTTTCAGCTTAGGCACGGCCTGATTAGAACAAGCAGCTGATTGTTGGTTGGATCAGCCTCCCGACGATCAGCTGTTTCAGGCTGCAGGGATTGCCATTGCCTATTGCTGCCTCCGTACACCCTGTTTTCAGCCTCCGTGTGCCCCATTT
>JANHFL010005720.1:18997-30504 GCA_032468155.1 Oxyrhabdium leporinum | reverse complement strand
TCAGGCTGCAGGGATGGCCATTGCCTATTGCTGCCTCCGTACACCCTGTTTTCAGCCTCCGTGTGCCCCATTTTTGGCCCATTCTGGGCAATGGGGATTGGAATGGGTAGAAAATGGGGTGCACGGAGGCTGAAAATGGGGCGCATGGAGGCGGCAATAGGTGATGGCGATCCCTGTAGCCTGAAACAGCTGATCGTTGGGAGGCCGATCCAACCAACAATCAGCTGCTTGTGGTAACCAGGCCATGCTGAAACTGAAACAGGCTGTTTGCTGCAAGGAGACAAATTGCTGGGAGGCAGAGGCCAAAGGGTGGGGGCCGGTGGATGGACGGGGCTTTGGCAACATTCGCTGTATAAGACACACAGACATTTCCACCCACTTTTTAAGGGGTGGAAAAAGTGCGTCTTATACTTCAAAAAATATGGTAGTCCAAATTCTAAAAAAGGAAAAAAATATTTTTCAGTTGTTGGTTTAAGAGCAGGTTTGTCTTAATATCATGATTGATTGATTGATTGATTGATTGATTGATTGATTATGTGCTGTCAAGTCAATCTTAGTGACTACATAGATTTTTTTTCCCATGATAATCTGTTCCTAATCTGGTCTTCGGGTCTTTCAACAATGCACTTATTGCCACCATAACTGAATCAATTCACCTTGCTCCTGGTCATCATCTTCTATTTCCTTCTACTTTTCCCAGAATTAGAACCTTTTCTAGAGTCTTTGTATAATGTGTCCAAACAGGGATAATTTAAGCCTGGTCATTTGTGTCATTGGTTTGTTGGGTATCCATGATATTCTCAGGAGTGATCTTTGGCACCAAAATTCAAAGGCGTCTTCATTGGCTTCCCTACAGTGTCACAGCGAATACTATGGCTTGCACAGTTCTGATCTTTGTATATGTTGTTATATTATATCTCTGTAAAAAATAATATCCTAAGAATCCTCATTGTGCTATCACAGAGAAAGAAATTAAATCATACAATAGACCATTTGTTCTCTTTATTGTTATCTATTTCACTTTTTAAAATTTGCTTACATACTGTATATATTTAAATTGATCACATAACTGTTCTTAAATTATCCCTTTGCATACTGTGTTTGAAAAAGTATTCTTATTTCCAAATAGAATAGATGACACAGCCCACAGCTTTTCTTTCATAAGGTAAGAAAGAGAAGTATAGCTTCTGAATCTATATGTTCCATATCTATGTATAAAATCTTTACATCTTTACATCTTTGACAGCATTTTTTTTTGATGTGGGTAAAATACAATCTCCCATATAATATATAAAAAATCAGATGAATATTCATAGGACATGCCAGCTGTACTGTTATGTCTGTCTTCGGAGAACTCAAATTGATCCAGTTCGGTTGCTTGCTTAATGAAAATAAATAAATATGGGGATAGACAAATGTTTTGGACATGACTGTAGGAAAATGTATTTGCTCATAGCACAAGGAACATTTTGTTGTTAATGTCTGCAGCTCAGAGCCTTCTCAAGATTAACTTGCTGTAGCAGATATTCCAACAGGAGTGTTACATTTCTGGTTACTGAGAGTTATATCTTATAGCAGCGGTATACATTTTCTTAGTATTTCTAATATCATAGAATACTTCCTCTGCTTAGAACAAATATGTGACCTTGCTGAAACATGGACAGAGAAATGCTGAAATTATGAAAGCTTGTAATCTTGAAGATAGAATATTGTGAATTAGCGTAACTGGTGCCGAGAGTAAATGTAAATGAATGACATTTTGGAAAGGAAATGTCACTTAACAGAAACTAATGTTTTACCACCATTTTTCTTATTTTTGGTGGTGTCAGTTTTATTATAACCTGTTATACTAAAAGCAGATGCTTGGCATCAGTATGATCCACAGTGGGCCAACTTCTGCATTTTTAACAGTCTTATTGCTGCGTTTATTTATTTTTCTAGTCATATATAGAAGGATAAGTATAGGCTAAAAGTTGCCTGCCTACAGTTCATCCTAATTAAAGCTTAATTAACATTGGACAACAAAGATTTTGCTTCCTGCATACTTTTGGTTGTATTTTATAGATTTTTGGCTGCTAAGTACAAAAATAACCTGTAATTTAACCTATTCCTTACTGTTTTATAGAAATCTTCTGTTTTTACATAATGGCAATGTACACTGTTCATGGCCATGTTGCACACATGAAAGAAACATACAAAAACATGAATCTGTCATTGAAGCACATTCAACACACCAAGTACAACTAGAGTAACTGTGGAGATCTAAAAATAGTGGCTCTGCTGCTTTTAATATAACTTGGATATACAAAGTACTGTTGTTAAATATGCAAATGGAACAGTCTTGCAAAAGAGTCACATTATATTTAAAAAATGGCCACTCCAAAAGAATTTTTTGATAGAAATCATGATACCGTATATGAGCCACTTTTGACATGACAAAAATATTTTTGAAGGCATTTTTGTTGGTGCACACACATCATCAATAACAAGCAGTTCTAAGATCTGCTAGTGGGGCCAGAGCAAATCACCAGGATGTCATTGAGAATTTTCTTGGCAACTACAGAGCACCAATCTACATTCAGCTGGTTGACAAGCTTCTTATAGCATACAAAATCATGAAGTGTAACATGTTACTGAAGATTTGTTTCCTGCATTCCCATAAACCTCTTTCCTGAAAATTTAGGAGACATTGATAAACATGGTAAAAGTTTTCACCAGGACATTGGCACAATGGAAAAACAGTATCAGGGAAACGAATCCATCAATGCTGAGTGACTATTTTTGGACATTACAGCAAGATGCATTGGACACTGAGTATACACAAAAATTGGCAGCAAAACATTTTTAGACCTGTTGAATTCATGCAGCATTTCAGAAACATGTGATTAAATACATGATAGTCATTAAAAGTCAGTTTCATATATCCCAAGGTTCCTATGTGATACAATTATTCTGAAATTATATTTATTTTCAGTTTGAAGTTGTCTATCATAATAACCAAAAATTTTCAGGAAGCAAAACTTTTAAAAAAGAAATTGTTATCCAGTGTATTTTTATTAAGATTTTATGTGATTGTAGTATATTGTAGATGGTGGAAGTATTTAATATTTTTATTCTCATTTAAATGATAATTGTGGTACAAACATCAACCTTAGATATATGAGATATTTAGAAATTTTGAATGAATATAATTGCCCCAAAAGTCTTAATTCATAACTCAACTCCTTCTACAACACTGGAAAATATGGTTTAATGCTTCTTTAATAAAAGTTCTTTTCAGGAAGCAATATTTAAATTATTTCATACTTTCACACCTTTCTAGGTTTTTTGCAAATTTCATCCTGTTCTGCTAACCACAAAATATTTACATCCAAATGTGTTTTATGAAAGGATAATTATGGGAGAACGAATTTTGCAGGCCAATTTCTCATTTCTGATAATGATCCAGAGCAGGCCAGGCTAATTTTACAGCTCCCAATTCCACCTTTAAAGCAGACTGAATGACTTTTGTATTCTTCTTAATTTTGTGGTAATAGTAACTTTAGAATACACGAATTCCACTCACGTGGTAGATAAATTATTATGTTGTATGGTTACTATGTTCAGCTGCTATTCCTGACAGCCTTCTATATGAAATCTATATTCCCACACCGAATACTAGCCATATCATATGTTCATCTGCCCAGAAAACTAGTAATCCTATTTTAGAGGATTAAAATCTGTTATGGGTGTTTATTCATGGAATATGGTAATTGTTAACAGTCCTGGGGAAAAAAACAAATTTTAGCAATCCAACTTTCTGTGTTGTTTTCCATTGCTGTTCATGTAATCCTTTATTGTTTAGAATAGAGGTAAAGGTTGAACTCTTTTTCAGGAATTTTACTTTATAGAATTGAATACTATTACTGGATGCTTGGATTTTTATGATTTTATTTTTATGAACTTACTAGTTTATAGTTTGCTAAATTGTAGCAGCCTATAAAAACAGGACATGTTAATAAATAGTTATATCTTATTTAGAGCTTCCTTCCAGTATACTTTTCCCTTAATACATAATAATTATTTACTAAGTTGGCAAATATAATATCAGTTCAAAGCTATTGGTACTGTGGTCAGACTTTGCTATTGGTATAATATTGGTATGTTTGATTCCAGGATTAGTTGGGAACTACCGGTTCGCCAAACTGGCCATAAAATTCACTAGTTCATCCAAACCGGTGCGAACCGGTAGCAGCCCACCCCTGGCTGGGTGTATATGTCCAGTTATAGATGTGTTAGCTGACATGGAAGTGGCAGGGGAAGAATTTTGTGTAGGGTGATACAGAAAAACTAGTAGTATATATATTGCCTACATTTTGGAGGAGTAAAATTTGACACTACAGTAAATGTATTCTAAAATACTCGGTAAGTGAATCACAAGACAGTGTTAAGAAAAAATACTCTGTTATTTATTGTAGATTGTTGTGTAGAGGTATATTTAACCCTTCATTTTAAAGGATATTTTATTTGAAAATTAATATTGCAAAGAAGCAATTGAAAATCCATACTAAAACTCCAACAACCCCATATCTTCTTTTCTATATGTAGGATTTTATTTTAATTTAATGCAAAGCTTTTATTCAATTTGAAATACCTTAAATGACAATTATTGCAGTTATTAATACATTATCAGTAATGTAAGGTTGGAATATATGAATTGCAGTTCCTTTAAAAAATAATTCTCAAATTATAATTGCATTATTAGGAAAATTATTACTGTTATTTTCACTTCAGTTTCCTTATATTTAATTAAACCTTAATCACAACAGATTGGACAAAAGATATCTGATTCTTTTCTAGAAAATTGTAAAAAATAGTAATGGAAGAAATGATGTATTGAGTCACCCATTTCATTTTTATATCAACTTAATATTGGCAACTATATAACAGTATTGACTTGCTTTGCTATATTAGGAAATATGTGTACATTTTACTGCATACAGAGGATATGTATACCTACATATTTATCTATATAATTTATTTAAAATATTTATATCTTATGTAAATACAGAAAATTATATTTTGGGGGGTTGGTTAAAACTCTCAACCAAGTGATTTTCATATGATGTTGAAAAAAATCATTGCTAATTTGAGCCTGTAATAAAGTTAAATATGTTCAACTAAACATGAATTGATAGCATGATGTGGCAACAGAAAGGCAATATACATTTAGATTGCTTTAAGAAATATAGTTTCTGAATCACTGTGTAATTGTATTTTTGACAAAATAGCATCCAGTTCTGGCTAATTCACTTTAAGAAGAAGCTGTGAATAATAGTGAACATAATCAGTGAACAATAAAAAGGATACAAGAGACAAAAAATTTTGAGGAAACATTGAAGGAGTTGGAAATATTTATCTTTTAGAATATGAAAATACCAGGGATATAATATCACTTTTGAATATATGAATGGATATCACTCAGACGAAGATAAAGATATTGTTCCCTCATTCTATAATGCAAAATGTAGATATAAAAAGTGGATTCAGTTTATAGAAAGGTGGATTCTGAATGAATGTACGACAGTGGACTGAGCTATCCAGGGGGTTGTGTGCTCCTTTTCATTGGACATGTTCAAATGCAGACTTGAAGGGCATATGTTACAGATGCTTTAATTTGAGGGAACAAATGCACAGGCCAGTACACCGGTATTTGTGTTGAAAAGGCACTGGGAATATTGGTGGATAGGTTGGTTAGAAAAGATATCTTGGGACATTGGAAGCAGTGGGATAGGAAAGGAAGATATCATGAACAACGAAGGAGAAGAAAGCTAGTGGAATATGCTGTAACGAAGTAGTGAAAGTGAGAGAGTACAAACTTACCCTACTTTTCTATGATAACCCTGTTGGATTCTTTTAAATTTTGTTTGGGCTGCAAAACCAAAGCCAGCCAAAAGTTCCAGGTTTATTTCTGATGAACTATAGTTGATTAGAAAAATGGTTTGGCAGACTTTCCAAATATGATGGACTGTTTCAGATCTGAAACAAAACATGATGTTCATTTTGTGTTAATATATCAATACATTTATGAAATTGATTACATTTATTTCACTGTTGTTGTGTAATAGAATTCAGTAAGACCAGGAGGTGTATTGCAGTAAATGACACTTGCCATTAAAATAAAGTTCAATAAATGAGTGATTACATTTTCAGTTATGTAAGTTTGATGGTTAATTCTGATATTTGAGTATGACCTCTGCTTATGTTGTTGTTCATTGTTCAAAATTAATGCTATAGAATTAAAAGTGTTTTTATGATATCTGAAAATGTATATGGATTGGGGATCACATTCATACAGTATATATATAAACTATGAATATTCACAGATACATACAAATTATATTCCAGATAATATTAGTCAAGATACAATGGCATGAGATGAAAGTCACAGAGAAAGAGGCTAACAAAAATAAAAGCGCATTTATGGACCTGAGAAAATGAAAGGAGCCCAAAGTACTGCTATCCTTTCTACTCCCAAGAAGGAATAGGCAGAGGTGTGATGTCAGACTGGCTAGCTTCTCATCTCATGTAAAAAAAAAAAGGCCATTGCACTTCCTTAACACCCCCCACTCCCCAAATTTATTCTATATGGAACTGGTTGCAATGTTGGATGCTGCCTGAAAGAAGCCCCCACATTTTTGAGAAACCACTGAATGCCTGAAGCATTTGGGAAGGCTTCAAAGCACTTTGGATTCACTCAGCTGAATGTATTGCTTCAAGGCAAGTCCCAGTTTCAGTTTCTGATTCTTGTGAATCAAAGCTTCATAAAATCAACTCTCCAGTTTGAAGTTGCACATTATAAGAGTCCACCAGAAATGCCTTTAAAGTTTTATGAGACCATTTATTTACCATTTATTTTGTTTATTAAAATTTTATGCTGCTCATCACCCCTGTAGGGTGACTCTGGGTGGACCATAGATAGTGTATTATTTTATTTCAGAAAGATGTATCTGGAACACTCCAGAAGAGAGGCTTAAGATATAGAAGGAACTTAACAGACTTGAACATTGGGCCCTATCTAACAAAATGAAATTCAGTGATGAAAAAAGTAAGATTCTACATCTAGGCAAGAAAAACCAAATGCACAGGTATAGTATAGCTAGTACCTGGCTTAATAGTAGTAATTGTGAGAGGGAACTTGGAGTCCTAGTGGACAATCACTTAAATATGAGCCAGCAGTCTGCTGCAGCTGCCAAAAAAGCCAACACAGTTCTAGGCTGCATTAACAGAGGTATAGAATCAAGATCACGTGAAGTGTTAATAACACTTTATAATGCCTTGGTAAGGCCACACTTGGAATACTGCATCCAGTTTTGGTTGCCACAATATAAAAAAAGATGTTGAGACTCTAGAAAGAGTGCAGAGAACAACAACAAAGATGATTAGGGGACCGATGGCTAAAACGTATAAAGAACTGTTGCTGAATTTGGGTATGTCTAGTTTAATGAAAAGGGGGCCTGGGGTGACATGATAGCAGTGTTTCAATGTCTAAGGGGTTGCCACAAGGAAGAGGAGAATCTATTCTCCAAAGCACTTGATGGCAGCACCAGAAGCAATGGATGGAACCCAATCAAGGAGAGAAACAACCTAGAACTAAGGAGAAATTTCCTGACAGAACAATTAATTAGTGGAACAATTTGCCTCCAGAAGTTGTGAATGCTCCAACACTGGAAGTTTTAAGATGAGATTGGACAACCATTTGTCTGAAATGGTATAAGGCTTCCTGCCTGAGCAGGGGCTTGGACTAGAAGACCTCCAAGGTCCCTTCAAACTCCATCATTCTGTTATTGTCTGTCTGAACTTTATTGTAAATGAACATTCAATGTACTTTTAAGTAACAACATAATTTAGCCTCTGGTCAGCTGGGTTTATACAGAAGTGAGAAGCATAGTCTATTTCTTAGACCAGCAGTTATTAGGGAAAGTAATTTAGGCAGCTAACCTGTACTAGTCATCCTATGCATTGTGAATCTTTTTTACCTAAAAGGGCACTGTCAGTTCAAATAAGCTTGATGGGAGTCCTTCAGTGTAGCTTAATAGCAATGTAGTCAGTTTTCATGCAACTGAGTTCTTTGGAAGTAGAGTTAAATTTCCCTATAAAGCTCTGTTCAGAAAATTTTGTGTTGTAATACATGCCAGACTTTCCACAGTAAAATGTCATCCAATTGCTCTTAAAGCTCTTTGCCATATCTCTTAAAGAAAGGATTTTTTGAATAAGGAATGCTTGAGAAACAAGTTTGCAACTGCTGATCTTCTGCATCATTAAAAAAAAAAAGAACAGAGTTGGCTAATCGAGGCTAAACCTAGTTTAATGCTTTGTCTTCTTGTGTTAATAAAACTGAAATTGTACAGCCTATTACTTTTTGAATATGAGCATTAACACCAAAAACAATTCTTAGAATTTGGAGTTCTGAGGTGCAGATTTGGCTTAGTAAATATTCACATGAGAGTGCTGTGGTTGATTAGGCTTTTTTGTGTCTGCTGAACATCTCTTGCTTTACAGGTTTTGTTTCCTTTTTTTATGTCTAGTAGCATCTCTGCCTTA
Organism: Oxyrhabdium leporinum; assembly: GCA_032468155.1. NCBI lineage: Eukaryota > Metazoa > Chordata > Lepidosauria > Squamata > Cyclocoridae > Oxyrhabdium > Oxyrhabdium leporinum. Next base: position 21,921 of record JANHFL010005720.1, on the reverse strand, counting down.
CAAATCTAACAGAAATATCCACAATTAACCTCAATTTATTTTTAGCAAGACTTGCAGGCCATCCCTCCTTACATCAGACTTATAGATTCTTTATATTGTTTGTCCTTGATTGTAAGTAGAATATAGAAGAAGTTGCTTTTGAATACTGAGGTTGTATTTTCCTGTCATGCTAATAATAATTATGGATAATCTCATCTTCTTCTTGTGAAAATGTATTAATACTTTTAAAAGCCATCTAAGCTAATAGCCATCACCATTTCAATAATTTAATATACATTATATAAAAAGATATTTTCAGATTGCAGCTGATGATTCACAGATGTTAATGTTTCATCATGGAAAAGTATCTTGGCCAATCACTTGTATGTCAGACCGAAAGCTGGAAATTTTCTTCATGTGCTAACATTCTACATAGCAATACATTAAGAAAATTCAAGACAATTTATCACATTTGTTGTTGACTTTCGGCCTGACAAATGACTTCTGGGATGTATGTTTCAAATTATAGGCATAAATTGCCTACTCCACTGCATTCTGCTGAATCAGCTTTCCTGTAACAAAATTTTCAACCCTGTCTCATGTCTATTTGTTGATAAAAAAATATATGCTTTTTTAATTGGATCATTTTCCTAGAGCGCGTATGTTTGGACTTAATAAACTAGGAGATTTGCAGCAGATTCTATTTATCCTGTCACATGCTTTATATATCTACCCAATCAAAAGTCTGTTTACCCATATATTTTTTAAAAAGTGATGTTTGTGTTTTTTACTAAGTTGCATTATTAGATTTAGGTAGACTGTCTATCCTATATTAAGTACTAAGTTGTTTTATATATCAAATGGGTGGAGCCAAAAACTATGCCTAGTCAACAAAAAAATTGCATTGGTCTTAATTGATAAACTGAAATTATATTAGGCTTTTATTATTATTGCAGAAATCTTTTGCATCTTAACTGGATCGTAGACATATTCGTTCGCCTGGTAAAAACATATATAACATTCACAATGATACTATAGAGAGAATAATTTTACTTTTTTACCAATTTGTTAGATTCTTAAAGTGCAGATTCTTGTTGTGAGCTTTAAGGAAACAAATTCCATATTTGTTAGCTATCTGGCCTCTAATTGGTAGCATTCTTATAACAAAGCAAAATGTGAATAAACCCTAAATCTATTAGGTTTTGTTAGGTCCTACTAGTTTAATTCAGATCCAGGAAGATACACAGCAGCCAGTGTGTCCCATTTGATTATATTTGCTAAGTAGGGCATCTCTCCCAGGTACTGCTTAACAAATCAGCCAGGGCAGTCTTGCTTTGTCAGCCATTAGCCTCATTACATTCCAGTTTTTGCACCCTGAATTGTTTCTGCTCTATAGGATTGAGGAGAAGGGACATAGTTTCTAGCAGTTCTTCATCTCTAATTATTTTTTCTTCAGGAGAAAAAAAATTTCTTCAGTTTCTTCTTCAGGGATGACACTGATTCCCCTGTATCCTGTGAATCCTGGTCCTGAAGATACATCAGACCCTTTTATCAGAAAATTCTTTGGACACAGTTCTGACACCTCAATGCACTGATAAGATGGTTATATATAAGCCCTTGAAGAAACAGCAGAAATGTGTTAGCCAGAGATCAGCAGGAATCAATCATTACCAGCATTCTAAAATATACTTTCCAAACTTAGTCTTAGTCTTGAATATCAGATATAGGTCATTCAAGTACTCTAACAGCATGGCTATTTTGCTATGTGTCCTAGATGTTTCTCTCCCACCCGTCCCAATCTATTTATTTATGTTTATTGAATTTTGTTAATACTATCTTTTCTCTTTCTGAAAACAATTTCCCCCATTCATAATAGTAGAAAGAGATCAATACACTCTCTTCTCAGGATGTTGTAGTTGTAAATAAATGCAATAAAATAAAATTGAAAAAATTGTGACTAAACATGTCTATTTTTTTAAAAAAAGTCTATTGATTTTAACATTTATTATGGGCTTAGTTAACACATTGTTCCTAAAACAGCTATCCCAGAGAGTAGGAAGAGGACTATGGTATGTGGTAAGAGAAGTTTTCAGTTTTTATTTTGTTAAAAAAGCCTTGTAGTGATAATTTTACTTAGTTCTGATAACTTAAAAGATAATGGACTAAAACGCTCAGATCAAGTCACAGTCTTGATCCACTGCCCTTGGATAAAAAATTCAAACCGTTTTTCCTGGATCATCATTCACATTTTTTTATCAGGTTGCACACTTCAGCAAGTACAAGTTATTATTTTTTTGTCACAGAAATTAAATTTGGATTGCATTTTTGGCTGTGTTCATTGTGGACTGTGTACATTTCTTTATAACTTAAGGTAATTTTCTTAGTCCTATATGAACAACATTTTGATTTATTCAAATCACATTGCATAAACAACAAATGCTTTTTAAAATAAAAAGTATCTGCAGTATACCCTTTGACTTTTAAATGTCATATGTATACATGTGTGGATATGTGTTTTATTTATTTGTATATCTTATTTGATAAGAAATAAGCTATACAGGTGGTCCTTAATTTACAATGATTCATTTAGTGACAATTTGAAGTTGCAAATTGAAGGGACGACTCACACCCTGGTCAGAACTTCTTCATTCTCCTACCATCGGATAGGAGGTATAGAAGCATAGCCAGTCGCACCAACAGGCTGAAGAACAGTGATTTTTTTTGGAAATTTTATTTTTATTTTTAAATCTTTATACAAACATATCGTTGAGTGAACAGTGTGATATCTGGGTATCGTACCTTCAATACAAATAAGCTGTTATCCATCATATTTATATAATTTAACCAAATTATATAAATCTAACACTGTTACATGTCTTCATAACAAATTATCATCCATTATTATTTAGTTCCACCAAAGGTCAAATTATACAATAATTCCATAT
>JANHFL010005720.1:0-18897 GCA_032468155.1 Oxyrhabdium leporinum | reverse complement strand
TCTTTCTTTCTTTCTTTCTTTCTTTCTTTCTTTCTTTCTTTCTTTCTTTCTTTCTTTCTTTCTTTCTAACTTTCTTTTAAATATTTTAATGGATATAATTCTTTGATGTTGTTTCATTTTACATATAAAAAAGAACTCTCACCCCAAGTACCGGGGAAAGTAATGTTAATATTCTATGCTTATACATGTAAATTAGATGGAATTTTATATTGAGAGTTGTTAGAAGGAAGGGACATCATTATCACTTTGTGGCTTGGTTGGCAGCTGTATATTAGTAGACATCCAAGAATGATTAGGGTTATTTTAGATACTGGAACAAAACCATTTTGCAGCTGCAGTGCTCATATAGTGAGAATAATCTATATCAACAAGTTCTTCCTTTTCCCCCAAATTAATACCCCAGTTCTTTTTTGAAATGCTTTTGCACCTCTAATTCAGTGCATAATAAACTATACTGAAATGTCATTGTTATACTATAAGTCTATTTGAATATTAAAAGCCTTTGATCAAATATAATGAAAGCATAAGGGATGCACAAGTCAAATTGGAATATTGATGACTACATGGACAAGTCCATATAATTTTCTTAGCAATAGTATGGAAATAGTTGGCCAATCCTTTCTTCTGGGATAGTTTTTCAACTTCCCAATTTAACCTACAGCCTTATGATTTTCTGGTCAGCTCAGATTTTTCAAGACCTTCCATGTTGCTAAGTGCTGCTAGTGTATGCTTTGTTAAATATGAATAGAATAGCCCAATGAAAACAATTCAGTTTTGTGCTGCAAACTGTAATCTTTCTAAATACGCATAAAACCCTTTTGCTGTATTCCAAATGTTATTGTTCAAGAAATATAAAAGTTAGTAAATTTTAACCTTATGCTAAAAATAACATTACTTCATTTCCCTCAAAAGTTACCTGCATCTGTTTATTGTATCAGGTATACATCGTGCCTTATCTCCAGAAACTCAAACATGATTACATAGGGACTTTTCCAGTTTTTCTCCCAACAAAAACTTGAAAAATGCTGTCTGGTTCAATGTCACCGGGACCTTTTAGGCCTGATAGTGATCCTCAACCTGGTCTCTCATTATTCCTTTTTAACATAATAACTTCACTGCATTCTGCTTCAAGTAGGAATGTTAGAATGTATTTCAATACACCACTTTAATGGATTTCAGTTTAGTGGACTAAATTTTTCTTTTTAAATTAGTGGATAAAATGGTCACCTGGTTAGCACTTGAGTTAAAGGATACAGTGATTACTTGGAGAAGCAGTCTGACAGTAATCATTATGGTCTTCTAAAAACAGATATGGTTACGTCTATGCTTTATGTTTAAATTCCAGAGAAGGGAAAAAAGATCTGGTTGATCTGCAGGTCCATGGAAATATCAGGCACATATGTCAAATTTGAGTATCTGTTGAGGGGAGAGATACAAGATGCTAAGATAGACTGGATGGTATATTGGAGCAATTGAGACAACTGGGGTTTAAGGAATGCCATAAAGATGCTGGGAAGATCAGATGGGTGAGTGGTGCACTGGAGAAGTAGCTGAAGAGAAATGGAGAGAAGGTTCTGGGAAGATTGATCAATTAAGAGAGTGAACTGGTAGGGCTAATGGTAATAAGAGCAATTTATTTCTCCTAGCTTGGCTCTTGCACCAACCAGTTTTTTCTTGCTGAAAGAATAGTGTGAGAAGAAAAAGGTCCTTAAGGTCCTTAGTCTTTAAAGCTTATGCTGAGGATGACATTCCATCGATAGCTGTCTTTATAAAGATTGCTGGTCAACTTCATGAAGACAAAGGGAAACATGACAGAATTTGCATATAGTTTTATTTGATAGATCTCTCTTCACTTTGGAGGATGTATGCTATTTTTTCATGGGGAGGGTGTGTTGCAGTTGCTCAAAACCTCTCATCTTTTTTGATGTGAACTTTCAGGGGAAAATAGGTAATCCTTTTGCTTGTCATCCAGCAAGATATACTGATAATACAGATGATAATTATGAAGATGTCAGGGTTCCAAGTAACACCCCCAACCAAATAAGATGCTGACAAATAACATCTTTCCCTCTAACCTTGGAAAAAGGAAAACACTGATGTCTGTAACTCCTATACCTCTCACTCCCAATCTTTGATCTAGGAGATCCAGGAGCAATATAATTCTCTTATCCTGAGCCTGCCATAGATCATCGAAAAGTATAACCAATGTTGTCTTAGTATGTCTTTTCCTGAATCCCCATTAATAGAACTTCAGACAATCCATTTCCTGCAAGATACTTTGAAATTAAGAAGGTTGGTTTCTGGGCAAAACCTCACCACCCTCAGCTAGTGAAGCACCCTTTTTCTCAAAAATGCATTCCCTACCACATGCCACCTCTTGCAAGGTCTTGACCAGCCAGGAAAGTGTACTCATTTTTTTTAGTTGGGTTTTTTTTTTGTAATACCTATAATCTATTTGGTTTTGATTTAACTGTAGGATCCTTACATAAGTTCTTAAGTTATATTTTCCTGTCACTTTGATTATGTTAATACTTTATCAGAGAACATGGTTTGTTATGTCTTTTCGTAAGTGCTAAATTGCCAGGTGAAAGGAATGGGATTTACTTGCATATTTTATTATGTTCCTTAATTTTTTATTAGAAATTGAATGAATAGGTATGTCATCAGGGCATGTGCTAAAAGGGTACCATGATCATACTGTTTCCCATTATTTCATGTACATGTGGATTTCATTAGTGATTTTTAGATCGAGAAGTCAACTTCTGGAATTATTTTTCCAAAATGAACAGATGCAAATCTAAGTTTGTGTATACGTGTATAAAATATATGCATATAAAATGTGTTTGTGTTTGTGTGTCTGAATAAATAAATGAAATGGTGGACCAGCTTAGTTTCTATGAAGGAAGAATAATACTTTTGCTTAGAAACAAAATATATAGACAAATAGGCTCATATTTTGAAGTGGTAAGCGGAAAATAACTTAGATATATCTCAGCTAAGTCTTAACATTTGCTGATTGCTTCTCAAATAATGTTTCCTCCCAGCTTTTCAGCTGAATTATTAAAAAGTGTAGCATGGCAGTGGCAGCTTAGTAGATGTAAACAAAAACAAAAAAACAAAAAAAGTTGATGCAAACAAAAAACATGAACAATAATGAATCGATGGAAGGCAGAATATATAATCAGCTGCTCTTTATATTGATTTACCAGTTCTGACTTTAAAAGAAATAAGCTAGGTCAACCCATCTGTTTTCATCATAGTTGCTAAATATATATATATTTACATGAGGAAAACTTATGTGAAGAAAGTAGTTAAATTATTTAAATTCTTTTCGATTGTGTAACAAAAATTCCCATGGTGCACTTTACTGGAATTAGTTTGGATCCAATCCAGTTGAAACAAAATGTAGATTGATGAATGACAGGCAATCCATTTGGGACTTCTTAGGTGTAAAGCTAATAGTTCAAAACTGATAAACAATATAGTCCTTTTTTAATTTGCCCACTTTGGATGGGTGGATGTAAGCTCAGTGGATCTTATATTGTGACTGTCAGGGTTATTTATTTCCTGTGCTTCAAAATACTATGTTTCTTTTTTTCTTTGTTCTTTTATTATAAATTGTTAAGCTCCAGAGTTTTGCATTGAAATAATTGTGGTCATATCTAGTTGGTGCTAGATATAATGTCTAGAATGATATATGTGATCCCATTTTCTGATGTTGCCTGTCAGCTTCTCACAAGCAAAATCAATGGGGAAGCCAGCAGGAATTCAGAAATTGTGGTCATGTGAAATCCTTGCTTAATAATCTGTGCAGTCCTCACTTAACAGAGACAACCAGAACTGTCAGAACGGGAATGGGACAACTTGCCACAGCCAACTTGCTGCGGCCAACTCACCATGGCCAACTCGCCTCAGGACAATTTAACAATTCTGTTTAATTATTTAAAATAAATTAAAAAATTTTTTTACTTTTTGCCATTCACATTTCATTCTGTCCCTCCTTAGGCATCCTTTCTTTAATGATTCTATTCCACCATTTCTTTAGTATTAGTGTAACTTGTCCAGCAGTGAGTTGTCCTGTGGCGAGCTGGCTGTGGCGAGCTGGCCATGGCGAGTTGTCCTACAGCGACTTGGGCGTGGCAAGTTGGTTGTGGCGAGCTGGGCGTGGTGAGTTGGCAGTGGCAAGTTGGCCATGGCGAATTGTCATAGATCCTGGAACTACTATTTCTAAGCAACACAGTCAGGTGATACTGAATTTTGACTGATTTCTTAGTTATGGCAGTTCTGGTCCCAGTTGTCATAATTAACCAAGGCTATCTATAATGCTAAAGATTGCTAGGGCTGGGATTATGCAAAGAATACTATATTATAATTTGTGAGGTAAAATCAATAAGCAGTGAGCTCTTAACAGGTTAGGTTTTCAGCTGATATACAGCAGTATATCATTTAGGCACAATTGTGGCGCTACTAGAGAAGAAAAGAAAAACTAGACTAAGGAAGACATGGGGACAAACTAGCATCCAGAACAGGGAAGGCTTATTCAGGAACATATAGGTTATCTAAGAAGTTAGGTATACGGAACATAAAGAAATACCAATTAAAGGTAATGAGAGATGGTACACTGCAATTTTGTAAGTGAAGAGGACAATTGCATAGTGCTTTATTTAGTGGAAACAAGGACACAAGAAGAAAATAAAGTGGCTTAGATTCTTCTACAGACTTGTTTTACCTATTCTGTGTTACGGTTTTAGACCACTTGAAGAAGGGAGAAGATTTAAAAACCAATTGATTAGCATGCCGACAGATGCATTGCATATGTTCATGTTTTCATTTTCTAAAGATAATGGTTATAATAAAGACTAATAGTACAGAAACCAAACACACAAAATTTGCATTAAGATAAAGATGTATGATTTTAAGTTTTTTAAACCTTTCATGTTACTTCAAGAAAAAAGTAAAACTCAAGAGTAATTCTACAAAATTTGCTTTAATATTCCTCCTGCTCCAAGTACCGTATTTAGAGATATCAAAGAAATATCAAAGCTGTCAATCACAAAGTATCTATTTTCCTTCACTTCTCAGAGTGAGAACTTAGAAGAAAATTAATCAATTTTTGCTGGCACTATCTGTAGCTATTTATGGATACTCTTTTTTCCATTGTGACTTGTGCTGAGTTAGAGAAACTGTTCCTGTTTGATAGTTGAAGACATAGTCACAAGGTTTCTTAACAATGAAAACCTAATTCATCACAATGTGATTTTATTCAATTGATAAGAATCAGGTTCTGATTTGAAAACATGAACATGATTTTGCTGGAGAACTGATAAAGTATTTTAAAAGTGTTGTTTTGTATCCAGTGTCTTCCAGTTCCATAACAACTAATTAATATATTAAAATCTAAGTGACTCCCAAGAGATAATTTGATCATAAAACCATACAGCTTGAAAGAAAAAGTGTCATATTTAACTTTTGACTAAAAGGTATGCCAGCGTGGCATAAATCAAACTCTGCAGTTCAACAAATTACAATAATATGGATTTGTTTAGGCTGTTTATATATATAGCACTTCATATAAATGCATATTCCAAGGCAGTTTACAATGTAATTTGATTATAACAGTGGGGGAGAAAATAGGACTACTATAGAAATGCTTTCATTTTCTATACTATTCATTTCCTTTCACTGAGGAAAAATATACATGGTTTAGAAAATCCCAAAATGGCAGAAGAGAACATCGGCAAACCTGGCATTGGCAATTATACTATTGTAGGGGGTGGGATGGCAAAAACAGTAAATGCAAGTTCACATCATTAAGTTCACATAAATGTACCTGGGTTGCTGCTGATATAGATACAACCAAAGGAGATCCAAAACCACATAGGTGAAATACAGCTTTCCCTCCTCTCTTCCTTTGGAAGAAAATTCGGAATTGGAAGTAATGGTGAACAAGGTTCTTGTAAACAAATGACTATGCTCCCAGAATTTCAATCTCAGAAAGATTTTTCACCCTTTTTCTTAATAAGTAGCATGCATTGCAAAGGGGGAGATATGTACCTCATTTGTAGCAGCAGAGGTCAACTCAAGTTCTTGCTTTGTCCGTTAGCAATATGTTTAAATACCTTTGGGAGCTAAGCTTCCATTAAAAATGTAAAATACAATGAACTATTAAACTTTTAATAAAAATAATAGTCATAAACTGAAAAAGCTATAAAATAACAATCAGTATAAAATTGGCTATCAGTAGAATATAGCATCATAACTCTAGCAATAGTACTTAGACTTATATACCATTTTTGCAGTGCATTACAGCGGTTTACAGAGTTAGCATATTGCCCCCAACAATCTGGGTCCTCATTTTACCAACCTCAAGATGGAAGGCTGAGTCAACCTTGAGCTGGTGAGAATCAAACTGCTGGCAGTGCAACAGTCAACAGAATTAGCTTGCAATATTGCATTCTAACCACTGCGCCATCACGGTTCTCATAAAAATATTATGAAAACCACTACAATCAAGAGAATTCCAAAATTATTTAGAATATACACTTGAAATAAAAATCTTCTTGTAGGTCTGTGGAACAAGGAGTATCCACCCTGGAGAGAATTCTATGGCTTATTCTGTCTTTGTGAGGAAGATTCCTCTTAGAACAATATAATGCACACATTGAATAAAATATATGAATTTATAAACAACTAATTGGTTTCCATTTTATTTTGTGGTCTTTAGAGGCAGCAATGGAAGCAGATTTTTTTATAGAAATTAAGCCCTGATTATTTTTTTAAAAAGTGCTTGGGAACCTTTTCCAGAAGAATGTTACCTTTTGGATTCTGTAAAACCCAATGCAGTGTTAATGTAGATCCAACCAACTGTAATACATATAAAATTTAAAAAATCCCTTTTCACTCTTTTGGTGGTATGTGGCTTCTTCAATCTCGGGTCCTCTACCAGAGGCCTGGAAATTTGAAGGTTCTGCAATAGGATCTTAGCTGTTCCTAACACTGTACTCTTCTGGACAGAGAGTTCTGATATTGTTCCTGGTATCTGTTGAAGCCACTCTCCCAGCTTAGGAGTTAAAGCCTCAAATGCTCCTACCACCACTGGTATCACTTTGGCCTTTACTTTCCACATCCTCTTCCAATTTCACTTTCAGGCCGTGGTATTTCTCCAGCTTCTCATACTCCTTTTCCTGATGTTGCTGTCATTTGATACCATTACATATCTCTCTCTCTCTCTCTCTCTCTCTCTCTCTCTCTCTCTCTCTCTCTCTCTCGCTCTCTCTCTCTCTCTCTCTCTCTCTCTCGCTCTCTCTCTCTCTCTCTCTCTCCCTCTCCCCCCCTTGTGTGTATGTGTGTGTATGTACACACATATGCGTTGGAGTAAAGTTTTAAATATTCATACTAATGTGGTCACTACTTCCAATCCAAAGGAATCTGTGATGAAATTCTGCCAGGTTGGGAACAGAGCGTTTGCTGAAAGTTTGCTAATGGAGATATAACAAATTAATGTATAAATCCATATTTCAGGACATTTTGATCATCTGAAATTATAAGGGTAAGTGCAGTCATTTATATCCTATGCAAATCTGCACTCTACCTCAATATCCATTTGGAACACTTTTACCATGTACAGTAATAGACCTTGGAAAAAACTAAAGTACAATAGAAATTAATCATTGCCTGGATATACTGGCTACTAAATGATGAATGGGCACTACTAAACCATATGTTATCAATAGACAAATCAGTAGACACATAGAAGTCAGTCGTATTTATTACACCACTCAAAAAAGAGAACAAAAAGCTAAGATCAGAATACTTTCCCTGTAACAGCTAATACATAGATAAGCAGGAATTAAAATCAGACAATCAAGCAGAAAAGAATATTTTAATCAATGACCTACTAAGGAGAAAATCACCCCCCCCCCCAAGACTGGCAGAACAAGTAACCGGATATAAACAGGGAGCAAACCCCACACTTACACTGATATTATTTAGTTGGGTAATGAAACATCTACAAAAACCAAGTTTACAGGGCATCGAGGACTTCCCATACGATATCATCCAATAATCCAATAATCAAAATTTGTCATTATAGAGATGGACAAAAGATAAATGTCCTCACTAGTGACCTTTAACTCCATTCAAAATGAATAAATCAAATCAGTTTGCCAGATGTGCTAAGCAAAAGCCTGCCAAATTGTAAGTCTTCTTTTTGTAGAGGTGTGCAGGAAAATAAATCTCATTCTCAGTTGTAGGGAGAAAATTATGATCTTGTAAAAATAGGCTCTTATTTTTAGACCTTACTCTGGAACTCAAATTACTATCATAATTGAAGTATGCTGCTGGGTAAATGAATAGTGAATAATCAATATACTTCAATTCAGGTCATATTTGCTTAACTGCCAAATGTAAACATTGTGAGGGAGATAAATACATAGTTATTAGGAAGAAGTAGCATTTAACTCAGTTAGAACTGCTATAGCTCGATGGTCACATAGAGAAAGATTAATACTTTCTGCTTGTAAACCTGTGGAGACAAACAGATCTAGCCCAGCACTTACACTGCCACACTTCTTATTAGTTGAAGCACTGATCCATTTTATTTATTAAATTCTCCTGAAGCAACAAAAAAGCACAACTGTATAATAAAGGAAGTGTCTGATCTTTTACTAACAAGCAATACTCCATGAGATCAGGGAAAGATTATATGGCAACAGTATATATCAAGATAGATGATATTTTGCAAAGTTCTGTTACTAGGACTTGAAATCTGAGTCATCTTGCTGGCTAAATAAAGGAGGGTTCTCCAGAAATCCTTGCAACTTCAGCAATGAGTTAGAATCTAACACTTGATGACAGGATAGAATCTGCAGATGGGAACTGCAAACACAGAAAATGAAAAAGAATGCCCCATACATCTTATTCACTGTGATGTTTACAAAGGAAGCACCAATGTATCTTTTGCTGATTCCTGGGAGACTGATTCCGGAACTGGGACTTCTGATTTATGAGTCTTCAAATGGTAATGGTATGAATCTGTATTGTGGAGACTATATTATATTCCTGGTACAGGTTTATATAGAATCATAGGGCTAGAAGGGACCTTGGAGGTTTCTAATCCCCACTCCTTGCATGAGGCAGGAATCCTTATATCATCTAAGACAAATGATTGTCCAATCTTTTCTTGAAAACCTCCAAGCATTTAGGTTTAATGTAGCCTCTTCATAAGTTGAAACCAGCATGATATTAGAAATAGAGATATCACGTTGAGATGATTGGGTTGAGACTGTTGGGACATCCTTAGTCAATGTTGTAATCTGTTTCCAGTTTCCATTTGACTGTAATGCTGCTGAGCACTGGAAGAACTCAAAGGACACACTCTCTAAAATCAGGGAGACACTGTTATGGGAGAGAAATGGCCATTTGTTTTAAGCATCTAAGCTGTTCCCAGGATAATAATATCCCCACTCTGTCAGTTAGTTTTGGTTTTAAATGTTTACATGGGATCTTCCCCAAGGTATCTTCAGTCATCTCACTTTCTATTTCAAGAGTTTTTATAAGTGTTAGTTGAACTATCTGATAGAGTGGTTAAGCCTTTGATAATTTCCAGCCCTATTTCCTTCTGGTTTGCCATTTTCAATTATGTAGAGCTAAGTCAATTAAAGGGACAGGGTTGTCCACCCACCCCTTCTCTGGTTGTTGATATCATCAATACATTAGAGCAGGGGTGTCAAACTCACAGCCCGCAGGCCAGATGCATCACTTGCTGGCCCTACCCCTGCTCGGTTTAGCGAAGGGGAAAAAAGTCCTGATACGTCACGTGACATGAGTTTGACACCCCTACGTTAGAGTATCCTATGCAGCTGCAAATGGATCCGTTGCTTCGCTCTGCTAAGCAGGTTTCCACAAATGATCTTCAAAGATGAACCCACACTATAAACTATGAAGGGATACTACTTTAAGACTGATAAACAAAATCTACTGCTATCCTTCTACTTCTCTTCCACTACCATTGTCTTTTTAATAAAAAGAGCAAGTGATATAAATAGTATGCAATCTGTACTATTAGACTAGAATAATTCAGCATATTTATTATTATCAGTTAGAAATGTGAATAATAAATTCCATCAGAATATTGAAAAAGAGACGACTCTTATAATAAACCATGTAAAGCAGGTAAATAATTGCTTGTTTTCTTAAAGACATTTGGTGTGTTTTTTTCTTTTCTTCATAATGTCAGGTTCTTATATGAATGATCTGAAAATGATGTGCTCTGCCTGTTACAATAATAATCAGAATTATGATTTTTAAAATACTAACAATAGTCTATGTTTTTAAATGCTTTCTTTACTAGTTAGAAAATTAGCAGAGAAATTTAAGGATGCTTCCTTAACTTCATTTTTAAAAACTGGATTTTTAAAGTAATCTAATTTGAAAGATTTATTTCACAGATGAAAGTTTACTTTCCTTTTTTAGTTTCTGAGTGTTAATGAGAAGTAATAGTTAACATATTATACTAGATGAGTGGATCCAGTTAAAAACTTCCTTCAGCCACAGTAATTCATTGAATGATTTGGCTAGACACTCTCATCTAACCTACTTCACAGTTTCAATATTGTGGGGAGAAAATGAAGAGAGGCTGCTATTATATATTGCCTGAATTCCTGGAGGAATAGGAACTATGATAGAAAAAAAAGTAAAATAAAGCTGTATAATAAACACTATTTCCCCTTCCTCTGCCTCTTTCTGCCCTCTCTGTAGACTCTCCCCCATTTTCCTTTGCTGTCCTATTACTAGGAAAAACAATAAAAAAGCCCTCACCTAAAAGTTCATCTAGAAAACAGGAGATGAGAAACCGCAGATATTTTATTCTCATCAAGCATGTACCCTTGATTATCTCAACATGCCATCCTCTTCACAATGGAATCCCTACCTCAGTTATCTTGTTACAAAACCGCAGCTTTGCTTTACATTAGAAAAATGCACTATCCTTTATTTAAATACTTATCTCACTTGCTCAAAATGTATACACGATCAGCTCTTTTAAATTTATATATATATAGGCTTAATTTCCAAGAAACTTGCAGGGACCACTTTCCATATGGGTTTTAATGTTTCTTTGCCATTTGTATTTGTGTAATAAACATAGGATTTTTCCTAGAGGAGTTATTTCTAAAATATTTCAAAATGAACTGTTTTCAATATAATTTCTCTAGGGCAGTTACTGTTTCATAACATTATATATATGGCAACTTCTCTGAATAAAATTCTATTGGCTCTTCTATTACTTTACTGGTTCTGTTAGCATTTTTTGAATAAACATCAAAATATTTAAAACAAAATCAAAGTTTTATTTTCTTACTTCAAAATATAATTTGGATAATGCATCAAGAGACTCAATATGCATTATTATTTGTATTTCTTTTTATAATCATGTTTCAAATTTTCCTAACTAAATGTTAATTTTGTTATAGTTTGTCTTAGTAAATATAGATAAAATGAAGATAAACTTTTATTATGAACCATAAAATGTTTATGCAAAGAATGCTACTTAATCCCTTCTAGAGCACTAGAGCTGAATTGTGTTGTCACTTTTTTCCCAGCTGAAAATTAAATATGGAAATCATTGCACTGTATTATATCCAAACATATAATAGTTTCATCATTAACATTCCATGTTAGTGAAAGTTTATCTCATAACAACAGTGTAAGAGGAAAGTTTTCTGGCCTTGCTATGTGACCCCTCCCAAAAAATAAGCGTAGAAGTTTTTGAGAAAGCTTAGGGAAACTTTGAACCCAAACTATACCTCCATTATTCCCCTTTTCTCAGAAGTACTTACCTCTATAAAAGGATCAGAAATCTGTAATGGAAGAGTTAGTTGTCGATAGGACCTATCTTTATGCTTTGGTATTTTGAACATAAATTACAGCAGTGAGTGGATGGTATACTCAGGGGATAGAAGAAAATGTGGGAATCATCAGATATTACTTAGAAAGAAGGTAGTGTGTTGCGTGGATAATGGTGTCATCTTTCTTGATGTATGTTGAAATCAAAGCACCAGTGTCACTGTGGCTGTGAGGAAGGTGGTCAGGGCTGAACATGTTCAGAATCATAATCTATTGCTCAGATACAAGACTTATATCATTCAGAAATTAATGAATAAATGATGACACTATACTTCTTAGTCAAGCAAAAAGTACCAGAAATGCTAAATATTTGGGCCTTAACAATTAAGCCTACATAATTTCTTTTCTCACCAACTTGTTTCATTGTTACTGGATCCTTCTTTAAGGTCACCTCTTTTTCTTCAAATGTGCTGAACGATAACCTCATAGAATTACTAAACAACATGACTAATACTTAAGCTGGCGAGGCATTGTAACTGTTATCTGGAAGACATTGGGGAGGGTTGCCATAAAATAAAATTATATATGAAGGGAATGATGTAGATTGTGGCCTTCGTTCGTATTAGAGAAAAAGTTTCTAAATTGAAGAAGTTGGAAATAAACATTGTTCTTGAAATATTGTACTATCTCAATGTACAGCTACATATATTTGGAGTACAGATGCTAATGTTTCTAATGTTTGCATTGCTATCAGCATGTATCAGCATGTCTGGAGAATTTTCTTTTGGAACTGTGAATAGATCACATTTACTGATGTGCTATTATATTGCGAAATGATTGTAAAATGAATAAGGTTGCTGAAGATGAGAACTTTGTAGTGGGAATTTCACAAAGGCCAACAGAGTTTTTGGAGAAAAGTCTTGTATATAATGCTGGTTGATTAATTATTGCTTGATTATTTGAAGAAAGCAATTAGAGACATGAATAATAACCAAAGGAAAAACGTACAAGAATTCATAAGTGTACATTTATTAGGTCTGTATGAATCATTTGTACAGGTGCTTCAGAAACTGACTAAAATGCTCTACTGATCCTACTACTAGAAGTATTGAAATTCCAAATCTTTTCAAAGAGTTGATATAGGCTACCTCTATTGTCTGAGTATGTCTATGCATCCACAGAAGATAATTCTGCTGGGATTTCCTCACATTGGTAGTAAAAGGTCTCTTCTGCTTCAGACAACAGGAACATGACCTTCAAATACTTCCCTGAGCTTTTGAGACAACAGAGGGTTTGGCAAAGTACTTCGGGTGTGTGTGTGCTTTGAAACATGAACAAATGATTTGCAACAGTTGGGCCAAATTGCGTTTCTCATGTGCATGTTTCCTATCATGTTTTTGCCTACCATTATTTCACTTGCCTACCATTATTTCACTTATGAAATTAACTATAAATATTCTTAATACTCATAATGAATGTTAGCAACTTGGTTTGGTACTATAAAGCAAAAGACAGGTGGCTGTCAACAAATTTGGATTAGAAACCAAATTTCTAATAGGTGGATGAATGGAGAAAAGATGTATGCACTGTAGAACTAGTCCCCGCCCCCAGCTAAATAAGCTTCTGAATGTGCTTCCCTCTTCCCTCCCACTCTTTATAATTGTGTGAATTAGGGAGGGGCTTCTCTGAGAAGTTTACTCATGTTATTTTCTTGGCAAGGTCTCAGCCCCCTTTTATTTAACTATTGCCTTAGCTCTTCCTCCTGTTTCTCAAAGCCATTCTCTCCACCTTCTATAATATGTGGAAAAGGACAGTCATTTTCTGTTAGCATTTCCTGTTGCTATATGCAGTGGTGAAATCTAAATTTTTTTACCACTGGTTCTATGGCCGTGGCTTGGTAGAGGGTTCATGTGACTGAATGGGCGTGGCCAACTCGACATCGCTTACAGCAAGGTGGGGTGGCACCTTGCTGTGAGTGACATTGAGTTGGCCATGTCCACTCAGTCACATGACCGATGTTGCAGAGACAGGGCGATTTCCTATGTACCTCCCTCACCCCCCCGTCGCCCTTGGGCTGACAAAATAAAAGCCCATCTAAAGATCGCGACTGCTGGCAAAATGAGGTTAAGGGGGGAAAAAGAGAAGGGCTGATGGAAACGACCCATTTTGGAGGTTGGGCTGCCTGCACCATGCTGGATCGGGATGGGGATGGGGGGGAAAAAAGCTAAAAGCCTACTCGGCTAATCACCAGCACGATGGCAAATCTCTTTTCCAGCTTACCAGTTTGGGCATTGGGAGCTTGAGGAGTAGATTGTTTGCCCTGAAGTCCATCTGCTGCTCTTCCAAGCCCGGCTCTGGCTGCAGCTGACCATCAGCCAATTTTCTTCCAGTGCTCATTCAGGGAATCCCAGGAGCAGCAGCATATTGCATGCTTTTCACTCCCAGCAGCCCAGACTGGAAAACGCATGGCTGGGGTGGAGGAGCGATCCTCCTTAACAAGCTCCAAAATGTTGTTGCTGCTGCTGCTGCAAGCCTGGGTTCCCTGCACGAGCGCTGGAAGTCTGGTACTCCTTCCCCACCCAGTCATCCCATGCTCCCCTCTCGCTCCAGGCACAGATTCTCCCCGCACTCCATGTGCTCAGCCAAACCAGAGTGAATTATGCCTTTCTATTTGCTGACAAGTCCGAAACAAGAAAGAAAACAAATCTCTGACTGTAATACCCAGCTTGCATTGTGTTCAGGCTGCCAAGCTTATGTGATCACTGAGATAAATCTTAAATAGAAGGCAAAAGCCATAAATCATTATTTTTGAAACCTCCTTCTCTGGGTCCTGTCTTCACATCCCCTTCATGCCTTGGCTTGCTTTGCTGAAAAACTGATATGAAATCGGTTTTGCTGGGGGGAAAAAAGATACGAAATCTAATATTGCCTGGCATTAGGACAACATATTTTTGAGGGAAGTCCTTTTATTGTGTACTTCTGAAGTCTCTTTGCTTCAAGGACAGAGCTCTTCTAATTTTAGAATGCATCCAAGAAATCTACTTTAAGTACTTAGCTACAGATTTACAGTTTTCCACACTGCTTTTTCAGGGCTTACTTCATTTATTCTTATAAAGCAGTTGGAAATGAGATGTAGGGCTGTAGATGTATCATTAAAATCATAGCTGATTTCTTTAAAGGAAGTGATTAAATGAACTTTTTGTGATAGCAATTAATCTGCTCTTAATCCTATATAGCTTTAAATGTGAGGTAAGCTTTTTGTTAGCAGATGTGATGTTATTTTTCATTTCCAGAATCAAAGTTTCCTTGCTGTTAAACAGCTGACAGGCTTAGAACATCATTTATTTAAGGTACATGAACTGACTGCAGATAGCGGCATCTAGTGGTAGATCTTCCACATGACTACAATATCTCCAAACTGCGTTGTAAGTAATTGCAGAGTACTAAGTGTCTCTGGGAGCATTTTGTTTTGTTCCCAGGTCACATATATCTCATAGCAAAGGGCTATGGCCTTATTTGGGCTGCCTGCAGGATGTGGTCACAAGTCAAGCTTTGTATGTGATGTGTATATATCTATATATGGATATAGATATACTATTGTAATAATATATTGTGCTAAATTTTTACCATTGGTTTAAAAAGTATTTAGAGTTATCTATTTATACAAAATTGCATTTTCAAAACTTATTTGGGAGGAAAACCAGATTCTTCCCCCAAATAATTTCCCTTTAAAATGGGAGAGGTGTCAGCTTGGAAGCCATTTTTCTTTGAGGCTTCTGGGCTGCTACATTCAATGCCTGGGAATTTGGGAGGGGGATTTTAAGGAGTGGTGGAAGAATAGCCACAACAACCTTCTTTTCTCAAAAAGTCAAGGACATGTTACTCTGCACCTGGAGGGGAGTGACTGGGGATAGTCTTCAGTTGGAACGAAGTAATGATTGGACCATGTGATAGACTATTGGATGTTGGGGTTGGATTTTCAATTTTCTTTGGGCTAGGGAAAACCTGGAACTCTCAGATTTGAACTCCACAGATGTGCCAATATGACATCTCTAATAAAATGGATCTTTGAGAAGATGATATTCTCGGAGGGTTTTTTTGTGGAGGTTGTTGTTTGGAATGCTGACACCAGCTTTAGCAGTGAAATCAGCATATTGTCGGTAAGAGGGGGGGAACCTTACTGAGCAGCAGCCATCTTGAAAGGAGGGCGCAACTGACTCATATTTATGACAGTTGCAGTGTCTTAGGGTTGTGCAATCACCTTTTGTAATCTTCTGACAAGCAGTCAATGGGGAAGTCACGATTCAGTTAACAACTGTGTTGCTAACAACTGCAGTAACTCACTTAAGAACTGTGGCAAGAAAGATAGTAAAATGGGGCAGAATTCACTTAAAAACTGTCTCACTTAGCAAAACAAATTTTGGGCTCGTTTGTTATTGTAAGTTGAGGACTACATGTCCATGACGATTTAACACAGAAAATACTAAAAGAAAATTCCAGTCTCTTTTCTCAAAGAAACACTCAATTAATTTGACACATGTTGCTTAACTATAGTTCCAATATTATTTAAACTGATCTGACGGTTTAACTAAATTGGTCTTACATTCAAGGTCCCATATTTTCCTATATACTATATTTAATTAAAAAAAATCAGCCACATATTTGAAGTTTTAATATTTTAAATCAATTCCTTTTAACTGGCTACTCTCCTTCTTCTACCAATTCTTAAGAACATAATTTTCTATTAACCACAAGTACCTATTTTTAGAACAGAGTTAAAAGATATTGACTTCTTCTGGAACACTTTACAGTGCTGTGTAGTACATTCCAATTTTTAGTTCTTTTCAGTTTTTCATACATTATTTCATTTGATGATTTACAGAGCATATACAGCCTCAACAACTATTTGTACTTCTGATATAACCTTAAAAGGTATTGTTTACATCTGAGTTTCTGGAATGGCAATGTCAAGATTGTACAGATTCTTTTTCTTTTGACATGCCTGCCTTTTTAAATAACAAGAATATTAAACAAAATGAAAGCATTTTCAATACAAAATTCAGATTTAATAAGATACAGGGTTTATATTTATTAGCGTGCAACACAAGAGTGATTTCTTAACTTTAAGAGCAGTAAACTTTGCTGGGTTTGTTACAGACTTCACATATCCTGCACACGCATAGACATCATAAAAATTTAAACAAGTCCTTTTAAGGTTGTATAGCTTCTGTCTAAAAAAAATTCCTTCAAGTGCCTGAACTGTGATGCTAGAAACTTGCAGCACTTGTCACCTTAAAGAGTCCAGCTGTGTTTAAAATGTATACATAATCATATTTCATATATTTCTACAAAATACAAGATGAATTACTACACTAGAAAAAGAACTACAGGAAAAGGCTAAAATGTAATTAAAATACTGGAATCCAGTTAAAACCAAACTAAAATAATACTTATCAAAAGAACAAGACTTAGCATAGGTTTTCATCTGCAGAAATCAAGTATGGGTCATGTTTACCTTGAATATGTTCAGATATATAGACTATTTCTTTGATTTCTGATATACCTTAATGTATATATCCTAATTTGAATTGCCGTCTGTGACTATACATTCTTGCTGTAGACAGAGGAAAGCTAAAGCACTGAAAATCACACACTCTGCTTATACTATTGTATATTTCACATGTTTAATATCAAGAAAAAGTAGTGTGATATATTAGATTAGCTGACATATTATGAAAAAGTACTCCCTAATTACTTTACTCATATTATAAAAGCATATGCGCATGGTCAAAGGTAATGTAGCATGAATATGATGTTCTGCTTTACATATATACCTACACTTTATTATAGCTAAAGGCCATAAACTGTGTTAAGGTTCTTTTTTAAAATCACTTGCTGGAAAGTTATATCTTGGGTAAAGAACTAGAGTTATGGCTATCTAGAAAATATCTATCCCTTTCTCCATAATTTTGTTTAAAATATTCTACTATTTCAACTATCAGTGTTAGAGGGAGACTGGCTGAGCCAGGGCGGGGGGATCAAGCGGGAGGGGGGGAATCAAGCAGGGAATTAGTCTGGAGTCATTACATAGGAAAAAAAAGGGCAAGATCTGACCATCCTTGAATGCCTTTGAACTTTATATCTAGTCTAGCCCAGGTACAGACTACCAGTCTGGGAAGATTTCTGTGAAATACATTAGGCATGAGCAATAAAGCAGCTAATTGAACTCTACAAGTCTGGATCTGATTGTTTGCACCTGACAATCAGAGAAAACAGACAATATAGTTTTTTTTAAAGGCAAACTTTTTTCTATGGAGAAAATGTGTTTCATGATTCAGAACACAGCACTAAAAAAGGATTAGACTACTATCTGGTTTCAATCCTTTTTATAATTCGGACATCTACAGACAGATGAAAATTATGCTCATAGACTTTGCGTATTAAATTTATTTTGACTTTAATTGCTATTCAGGGATAAAATAACTGCTTTCCCATCCATACACAATGTAGGTAGTATTGTCTTTTCACCAGTTTGGATCAAGGTGCCATTACTACTAATGTGCATGAACACAACATTAATTGCTTATGCAGACTAGGATAGGCATATTTAGGCAGAAATATTACAGAATATTTCTGAACTACTGATGAAAAAGCAATAAACATGACCCAGTTAAAGCAACAGGTCACACTGAGTGATTTTATGCTATGTATTGTATCTAGAATAACCAGATTCAATTCCTGACATTTCTGAATGTCTTGAAATTTTCTTTGATACGTATAGAAATCCTAAGCAAAATTAAAACTGGAAAAATAGTTATATTTATCTTTTTAAAAACAATATCTCTATATATTTACAGAAACACAAATGTATAACACAAACACACACACTTGGATATAAAGCTGTAGAGAGAAGGGGCGGGGCTTGGATCGCAGCGAGACGGGTTCTCCGTTGGGTCTCCGATGGAGGGTCCGGTATCCAGCTTGGAGGGGGACCGTAGTGGTCTAGATCGTCCTGGAGAGACGGTTGAGGAAGAAGCAATGTCGGAAGTCCCA
>JANHFL010005715.1:51509-65389 GCA_032468155.1 Oxyrhabdium leporinum | reverse complement strand
GACGGGATGGGGGTTGGGGTCAAAACTGAAAAATTTTTATGTATAAAACTCTTTCAATAAAAAAAAAAGAAAAAGAAAAAAGTGACATGACCATTTTTCATACTTATAATCGTTGCAGCATCCCCATGGTCATGTGATTTACATTCAGATGCTTGACAACTGACTCACATTTATGACATTTGAATTACAGGTGTTAAAGAATTAAGGAATTAATTTATAGCTTTAGTTTGTTTAGTCAAGAGTTCCCACTTACCCATATTGTCTTGCACAGCATGCTCCATGAGAGAGTTTGTATGGTCAGATAATAAATAGACTCTTTTTTCCCTGCATTACTAAAAATGCACCCTCTAAAACTCAAACTCTGTTTGATAGAAATCTGAAAATTGCATTATAAAAAATAATATCAAGGGGATTGGATAAATATTTATTGGCATAGGTTAATTGAATAATTCCAGTGACTAAGTGAACCATTATGCTGATTGGTACTCTGCCTTTCTTCACCCAACTGCAGTACTGACCTGGTTCTATGATACACTACACCAGGGCTGTCAAACTCCCAGCCCGTGGGCAAGATGCGTCATGTGCTGGCCAGGTCCATGCCCGGTTTAGTGGAGGGGGAAAAAAGTCTTAATATGTCACGTGACACTGCCGTGACGACATGAGTTTGACATTCCTGCACTACACCATTAACAAGCTCTTACTATGCTGATACAATCATACCTGCTTGCATGGTAAACAATTTGGTTTCATTTTTTCTTTACATTAGCTACGATCAAGTACATATGTGTTTTGTTTGTACTACTTACAAAGCAGCGGGTGATACACCTGAGACAAAAATAATTTAATGAAATCAACAGGACTCCTGAAAATGCATTCAGACTGATCTATTTATCTGTCAGTCAGCTGCACAGTATCAGTTATACTTCCAGGAAGCTCCCTAGATTGAATGATTTATAATGCTTGCCTCTTAATCTACATTGGTCTCCTTTTAGTTAGAGGCCTAATTAAATCAGGAGCTAAATTAGATGAAAGGGCTTATATATACCGGCTTCCTTTTAATAGTGGTACGTACATTCTTGAGTAAATTTTATTCTTAGTTCTGATCAGAGTGATGATCATCAGATCTTGGCTTCAAAAATCGAGCTGGTGACAGCAAGGAAGTACAGTACAGAAAACCCTAAATCTTTGCTGAAATCTGGTAGTTAGTGGAGTCCAGATTGTGTAGCCTTAAATCAGAAGACTGTTTGAATTTGCACCTCTATCATAGCAGGGATATTTTTTTTTTACCATCCAGGTGCCAAGTGAGGTGTGGTTTGAGAGAGATTAAACTTCCTGTAGTTTTTGATATGCTAATTATTTTGTATTGTGATCTACTCTGTCCATGCCTATCCTTTTTGGCAAAGATATTTTGTATTGAGGGAAGAACAGACTTCTATTGTGATTATATTATAAAGAAGGGTGTAATTTCTATATCTGTAGGTTGATTACGGAAAAAAATTGTGAACTTTTACAATCTGTGCGTTACACCTGAATCTGAGCAATAAAATGATATGAGATGGAGGGATTGGATAAAGTAACACCTAGTGCCTTGTTTTTTACTGATTGTCTGAGTTCAGAAACTTTTACTATTGACAAAACCATTTCATCTTTCCATTTCTATTTTGCTACATTAATTGGGAATAACAATTTAGCAGGGCTAGATCTACAATGTGTTATGCATGCCTACAATCATATGCCTAATGATCAGAGAACAAATCCAACTATGTTTAATGGGATTTACTTCTGAATAGACATATATAAAATCTCAAAAAGGTCATATTGTTTTTTTAGAAATGGTATTTATTTGAAAAATCACCATTCCAAATCCATAGCCACTATTATCAGAATCAATTTAGTACAAAGTTTTTAAATCTATAAAATGCTGGATTGTGGTGAATGTGTTCTTTTGTTATAAGAAAAACTGATAAATTCTCCCCTGCTTTTTTAAAATTTCCAAATTATAAAGTGCTAAGATGTAAATCCTAAGAAATCCAACACCTATTTAAAATAAAAACATACAAGTTGTTTTTGTTCGATGCGCCACCACATCTCATCTGGCTTAATCCTTAAATGGGTCCCCAGTTGCCTCTCCAGAATCTCAAACCTCAACCAAAATTGCTTGACAATCTCTTCTTTATATTTAAAGGCTTATCTTGAGTGAATGAAAATTCATCACAGAAAACAGGATTCATTTCTAGAGATTCCTTGTTTTATGAGATAGAGCTTATACAACCTGAAAAACCATTCTCATGGACCTGTGTTGGCTATCAAATTCCCTTAATGGAACATCTCATGATCTGGTACAGGAGTGAAAAGCAGCACCAGGGAGATTTGCAGTTACCTGCTAGGTTAGGCAAATATACAAACAAGCAACACTTAAGCCCTTCATCACCTTCAAAGCTACAAAGCCAGGAAAACAAAGGATTCTGCTTATACCATCTGTGCTCTCAGGTATTCCGAGTTCAGTGGCTGTTTATAATTATGTTTAGGTAAGCCAAATATTAATTTATTTTTTCTGGTACAATGCATGAAAGTAATAGATGATATAACTAAATTCATGGATATAGCCAAAAAGTGATGTACTGTATAGCACTAAACACAAAGAAATTGATATGGTTTTGGCTCAATGCATTATGTGAACAAAACCACAGACCATGGTTAAACAAGCCATAACAGAAAAACTGTGAACTAAGTCAATAGCTGAATCAAATATAAGAACATTTTGAATATATAAGATTTAAATCAGCCTCTGCTTTAGTCAGTTTTCATTTTTTTTTAAAAAGTTTTAAATTTGTTCTAAAACTTTAATCATACAGGAAATAAAATACAGAGAATAATAAAATGGTAACAGAAAATAAATGAAGATATAAAACAATCAGTTTATATGTAACAATAATTTCAATCATTAAAAATACTGTTTTGTACAAGAGTCATACTTTCACTTTCACTGGTGTTATCTTTCTTTCACTCTAATTTCTTTCATTTCTTTTCTCTTCTTCCATCCGTTTTTTCTAAGATCCAATCAATAATCTGTCTAATATAGAAAACACTTCATTGTCCTTCACTCTCCAGCTTTTATAGCACTTAGCAATAGCACTTAGACTTCACAGTTCTTTACAGCCCTCTCTAAGCGGTTTACAGAGTCAGCCTATGGCCCCCAACAATCTGGGTCCTCATTTTACTGACCTCGGAAGGATAGAGCTGGTGAGAATTGAACTGCTGAACTACAGGCAGCCAGCATTCAGCAGACGGAGCCTGCAGTACTGCACTCTAACCACTGAGCCACTGCAGCTCTTTATCATAAACAACTGTGTTTTGTTGCTTGGAGTAGAACAAAAGTAGATCAAACTCTACTTCTAAATGTGAAACTGACATTTAGTATGCTCTGTTCATTGATTGCCTCCAACATCATCTTATCTGGAGAATTATCTTGAACCAAAAGATATATAATGGAGAAGTTTCAAAGCAGGCTTCACACATCAAGATAATCCACAATGTGGTTTATCTGATTTGGGCTTAACATATTATGTAAATTACATAAGATCTGAAAATTATATCTAATACCAGGCAATTAACACAGGCACCCCTCAGGACTGTTTGCTCTCTCTATTGCTCTTCTATCTCTATACCAATGACTATATGTCAAGGGATCGGTCTGTAAAAGTACTGAAGTTTGCAGAAGATACAACAGTCATTGGTCTCATTTGTAACAGTGATGAGTCCACATATAGATGGGAGGTTGAACAGCTAGACCTATGCGGCAGTCAGAACAATCTAGAGCTGAACATGGTTAAAACTGTAAAGATGAGAGTGGAGTTTAGGAGGAGCCCTCCTATTCTACCACCTCTTACTATATTCCACAGCACAGTATTAGCAGTAGAATCCTTTAAGTTTTTGGGTGCTATAATCTCCCAATATTTGAAATGAACACCTAACATTAGAACCATCATTAAAAAGCAAAACAAAGAATGTCTTCCTGTGTCAACTCAGGAAGTTTAAAAGTGCCCCAGGAGCTGTTGATAGAGTTTTACAGAGGAATTATTGAGTCTGTAATTTGTACTTTTATAACTGTCTAGTTTGGTACAGCAACCAAACAGGACAGATGCAAATTCTAAGAGATAGTTAGGACTGCAGAAAGGACAATTGCAAGCAGTCTGCCTTCCATCGAAGAGATCTGTATATTGCGCAGGTCAGAAGGAGGGCTGGGAAAAAAATCTACAGACCCCCTCATATCCTGTACAGAAACTGTTTCAACTCCTCCCTTCAGGATGCTGTTATAGGACATTGCATGCCAAAACAATTAGACACAAGGACAGTTTCTTCCTAAATGACATCAGTCTGTGAGCACCCAATTCTCATAGTAGTGTCTAATGTCTATGACTGTACATGTACCCATGTGTATGGCTGTAGTATTATTGTTATCCTTTTTAGCATCCTTACTATCTGCTCTGATTGGTATGATTATGATTATTACTCTGTTGCTTTCAAAGTGTCTGACTTACAGTCCTGTGTGAATCTGTCTAAAAATAATAGTTAAATCAAAGTGTGAAGCTGGCCACTATCTCCATCAGAATTTTTCAGGGTCTCCCTCCCCCATGTTACTACTGTAGGGAGATTGTCAAGCAGCCTTCCTTCTTATGGAGAATGTTTCTATTTTGAGAAATAATCTCAACCTTCAGTTTGTGAAAATTGCCTAAATCCCGCTTTTATGTTGAAGGCTCCAACTGCACGATTTACCTTAGGGGGCAGTTGCCAGCAACTTGTCTAGGCCACCAATGCTAGTGTCACCAAATATTCTGAGTTACAACTTTAAAATATACAGTACTATTGTGGCTTCCCAAACATTTATGGGACATGAAGGCAGAAATCAATAGTATTAAAAAAAAAGCAACTAGATTTGCAGAACTTCTTCAAGTTGATGAATGACTTGAATGGAAGACAATCCAGTCAGTGGCTTACTGGGAGCTGTGGACAAATTGTAAGCTTTTACTCTAAAGTCTTCATTTGTCAACAAGTGATACTAATTATTTCTGATGACTGCAATGCTGAGAACTGGTCTTTGTGTTGGGGGAGGAACCTGTCCTAGTAGTGACTCTGCTCACTCTAAAGAGCAAACAGGGTTTTTTGGGTTACTCACTAGAGTGCTCTTCCTTTAGAAACCCACTTGGCTGATTAATGCAGAATATATATTGTTCAAAGCTAATCCACATTAATAGTATTAAAGTGGAATAATGTCTATCTCAGAATAAACTTCTGACCTTTCGATGCTAAGTCATAATTTGAGCAGGTCACACCTAAACTCTCTAGTTCTTGCCAGTTTAATTCTGTTCATCAAAGATGATTTCTGTCAAAAATACAATAAGTTCATGAGAACATGGTTGGAAGAAGCAGCCACACACACATTAAGCAACATAATACGGTATGTAATATAATTAGGAAGATGGAGAAAGACAGGAATAATTACAATTTGAGAACAGGAACAAAAAATAAATGCTATAATACATGTTTATTCTGAGTTTGGAACTGATTTTCTTACATTTATAAAAGAAGCAAAAGTGACCTTTTAGTGTTTGCATTGCAATAAAAATATATCAAATTAAAATCCTTTGTTAAAGCATAGATAACCTTCCCCAAAAAGGTGCCCTTCAGGTATTGACTAACTCTCCCTTCCGTACCTTTGGACAAGGTTTTGCTAAATATAATCAGAACTGAAATACTGAAACTGATGTTTTGTTGAATCTCTCTGGGTCTACAAAGAGGTTAAGGCATTACCAAAGAATTCACCTTAAAGTCCTCTAAGCAATCAGCTGAATAGTCTTAAACCTATTAGCTATTTTGATTAGTTTAACATATCTAAAGATAGTACCATGCTTTAACATTTTATCACAACAGTTAAAATGGATGGGTCCAGGAAAGGCCACTTGAAAAGGGAACATGTTTTATCCCCTTATTCCCTTCAAAGTACTCAGCATCACTCACTCCCCTACCTTCTGATATTAAAATTAGTTTTATCATCTATGTTAGTTTATAGAATTTATAGAATTCAACAGTAATTAACAGCTGATTAATTTTCCTTACTTTATCTTAACTAATAGTTTTAATATTTGGTTATAATACAACTCTATAAATTATAAATATCAGTTGGTGGGTGTTTTCTCTCTCTGGATTTCACAAACTGTTGTCCTTTATTTGTCATCTATTAAATCTGAACACTATGAGTCAGTGACTGCAATAAAAAAACTAAATTGTTACACATATGAAAATGATTAATGGTTTATTCTTTCGACATTTTATACATGTTACCTTATGTTTATTAAGCAAATAAGTGATCTAGAATTGTTAAAAATAATTTTTTAAAGATTGAATGTGTTCAGACTTTTGAATCTGCCTAGAATTTCAAAGGAATATAGCAAATATTAGAAATAAAATAATTATAACAGGAAACATGCATGAAATAATGACATTTGAAATGTAAATATCTCCAAAAACAGATAATTTTCAATCAGTTTTATTTCCAGGAACATGTTAATTTAATGATAAATTTAAATAATATATTCCCCTGGAAACCCAGGAAATTGTCAATTCCCAATGCTCCTTAGGAGCTGGAGACTTGCCCTTGAGCTTGATTTCCTAATTAACCAATAATCACTGATTCCATGAATGTCACAAAAGAAAGAAAATTAAGAAGAGACATGGCCTTTTTCCCCCTAAAGCCAAACCCTTTTTCTAAAGAAAGGCAGCCAGGATATCATAGAGTTAGACTCGCAGGGCTGTCAAGCTCGCGGCCCATGGGCTGGGGCCTGGGTGCATCATGCGCTGGCCACCCCACACCCAGTTTAGCAAAGGGGGAAAAGTTGCGATATGTCACATGATGCCACCGTGACGATGTGAGTTTGACACCCTGCGTTATCACAAAGGCCAATTAAAAAGAGTTCTCATTCTCCAACCTCAGCATTCCAGAGCCTCCTTGTTGAAATTATTTAGGAATACTGGATGAGAAGGTGCTGCCTCAAACACCTGGATTTGAGAAGTCATTGTAAGACTATGACTCTCTAACATTTAAAAATTTCAGTCTAAATTTGTTATCTTCATCTCCCAGTTTTCCTTTTGTGTTTTGCCTTTTAGTTTCTAATCCTGCAAGCTAGCACGGTCTTATTTATATTGATCATCCCTACACTCCTCTAGAAGTTGCCCTGTCAGCTGCAGGATAAAAAAAGCTTTGAATAAATAATCATTAATCTGTTGATAATGAAGAAACATGATTCGATTTCTGCTGTTTATTGCTTGCATGTCTTTTGAAAGCTTGGCACTGAAAACAAAATGCCTTTTATTGTTGCAAATTGGATTCTTAGAAGTTGAGATATTGATTTATTTAAATGATCTAACCAACTTCAATGCTTGCCTGAACACAATAGAATCAAAGCATAATATAGAATCAGTCTCTAGAGTCTAGAGTATAATCATTTGGTGGTTGCCTCTTTTTGCAGTTATGACTGTGATGAAAAATTAACTTTGCAAGCAGTCCTCGTATTTATGACCTTTACAGGTCTGTAAAGCCAAGAAAAGCTGAAGCAAGATTATAAATAAAGTTGTGGTTTCATTTAGCAACCATTTCACTTAACAAACAAATTACCGGTCCCAATTGTGGTTACTGAAGAAGGAATATAAGTGCTTTTTTCCATGACTCAGATTTCTGTTGCTTTCCCTGAACTTCAGTGCCAGGCAAATCAGCCAAATGTGGAGAAAGAGACATCATTCTTATTGACTTCCAGGAATTTGTTTGGTTCAGTTACACAGCAACAGGAATATTAGAAATTAGTTTTCCATGACAGATAAAATAACTTTAACCAAAACAGGAAATAGGAATAATAACAGAGGAATAATTTTTGATATCAGACAAATTATACATTTTTTTTTAATGTTAGGAACTGCCATCTCTTCCCACATTCAGACAAAAAAGTTGGAATGCTAGATATTTGCAGATAGTCTATTCATGCTGTCTATGCTTCTTTGTTGATGGCATGATTTGGTTAGTGAAGGTGACAAAAGAGTAATGCTGGGATGAATATCTGGAATTTGATAAAACAATCCTTGTATGTGAGTGTCCTCTAAATATATAGGATTTCAACTCCCACAATTCTTAGGCAGCATGTTCATTCCTCTCCCCCCTCCCATCCCAGTCTGCATTTCCAAGTATTAGATAATACTCTGGAAAGGGATTGATGATGTTATCTATTTGGATGATGAAATGTTTGCAAGCAAACAATCAACTCAAGAGAGCACCAAAAACTCCACAGTTTAACCTTGAGCTATAAGAATTCTCTTCTATGAGATCTCATTAATGGTACTGCTATGAAATCATTCTGGGTTGACCGACATGCAACAATTGTTTCCTTCCAAGATGGCTAATGGGAGTATTGTTGAAGTGTAACACCCGGGCCTGCCTTACTGTTGGAGAGAGCGAAGCCATTAAGCCAGGCTGCAGATGCTAGGGAGTTGTAGCAAGTATTACAAGAAAGAGAATGTACTGTCACCTGTCCCATATATCCCCTAAACTAGCTTGCTGCTTTGGGGTGAGTCTGCTGCTGATGTTCCATCATCAGAAATCTAATTGGTTGGTGAACTTCAAATGGAAAACAGCAGCTTGGTTGAAGAGAGGAAACAACAAGAGAATTGCTGCTGCCAATATGGCTAATCTCTTTGGTAGGACTTTATAATATGATTAATAGTTTGATAGACATTCTTCAGAGGAGACTGTTATTTATGATTTATTTATGTATTTGTAACCTGTTCTGAAAGCTTAAAGGGGTAAATAAATATATCAATCTTGCCAACTTTATTGCTGCGCAGCATTTGCTTTCTGGCACTTGCAATTGTTTGTCTTCTCCCCACATTTCTACATGAAGGGATTTCAGACAGGGTGTACACTTGTGTTACTGAATACATGAGACTGAAGCATAAGTTGTTACTTAAAGTGATATCTTCCAAACATTTGAGTAAAACAACTGATCTGTTAATATCTAAATAAAAATTCACTATCCTCCTCCTGACACCACTGCTTATTTTTGAAATAACAAGAATTGTTGAGATGCATGAGGTTGTTTTTTTTTAAAATCAATATTTAAAGTATTTCTTTTTGCAAAAGGGATGGAAGATAAGGAATAAAGGGGTTACTATGGCAAACTTTAATACTGGTTTCTCGCTATATTCTGCAGTTCTGTGTGAAACTGAAATCTGATAATCATTACTGAGGGACAAAAATAAGAAATTGGGTGGATCCAGCAGGACAGTTCTTAAATTTTTAATCTTCTGAGCTCAAAAAACTTTCTTTCCTTTATAATTGCAGAAATAAGGAAAAGATTTGTATATGTTTTATATGTTGTTTTTCAAATTATTCTTCTTCTTCCTTATTGTTGCTTGTTTTATTATTGACCTTGGGCATTTTAATTCATATTTTATTTTTCTGTGTTATATTGTGAATTGTCCAGAGTCATTCTGGAGTTGGGCAGTGCAGTTAGTCCTTGACTTACAATCACAATTGAGCCCAAAATTTCTGTTGCTAAGTGAGACATTTGTTAATGAAATTTGCCCCATTTTACAACCGTTTTTGCCCCAGTTGTTAAGTGAATCATTACAGTTGTTAAGTTAGTAAAACATTTGTTAAATGAATTTGGCTTCTGGTTAGAAGATCACAAAAGGTGATCACATAATCCTGGGACACTGCAACCGTCATATGCAACTGTATGAACCAGTTGACAAGAATCTGAATTTGATCACATGATGATGAGGATATTGCAATGGTCATAAGTCCCTTTTTCAGGGCCGTTGTAACTTTGAACAATCACTAAACTAATGGTTGTAAGTTGAGGACGAAATCAAAGTAATTAAACTAAACTAAATTATATGTGTGAGGGCTATACTTGGTAAAATCCAAGTATAGCCAGTAGGGCAGGTTTCCTAGTGGCTAGGGAATAAGGAAGCATCATAATAAGTCCACTCCAAACTAATTACTTGTAATTTTACAATCATTAGGAGTTCAGGCCAATAATATGTTGTAGAAAACTATGTTCTGCCACTGTTTTATATGTAAGGTTTGCATTTATTAATAATGCTTAGAAAATCATTATTTCTTGAAATAATTGACAAAAGACCTGTTCAAATCAAATTTGGCTGCCGATAAATAGATTTTGCTGGATTTAGATCTCTTATAAAGAAAAAAAAATCATCTTATTAATTAAAAAAATCAACCTTCAAAGTATAACATTGCCCTCTGGTGGAAGAAGCTCATTCTACAGAATTAACATTTATCTAATAAGCAAATTTCTTTCTAGAATATACACACTATTAAATCATCTTATTCCCACCTGAAACTTTCCAATTATTAAAAATTCTATCAGAAGATCTGCGTTCTCATTTTTAGCAATAGCCATCTAGCCTAGCTATTCTGACTGATTATAAATAAAATATTCAAAACCCATAGTAGTCTGGGTAATTTAAATTTATCCAATTTAAAAACAACATAGAAATTGTGCAGATTCTATATATTTTTTATCAGAGTTCTCTATAGCCCTTTATCAAAACTTTTACATGAAATGGGAGGAGGAAGTACATAGTAGATGCATTCTCAAAACATATTAAACCTTATTTAGGATTAGCCATGAATAAGAAATTTATTTAGGAGTGCCACACTGTGCTCCCTTAGCAAGATAAATATGTGTTTTTAAATGATTTTTAATTTTTAATTTACAATATTGAATGCAGTGTGAATATTGGAACAGAAATATAGTTAAATATGATTCACTTTCTGGCTAAAACAGTCAGAATCAATGAACAGATATAGAAAATTAAATCAGCAATATTTACCTTGGGATAGCATTCAATTCCCCCTGCTCCCGCATATTACTTTTTTAGCTACCCTGCAGTCTTCATGTATAGCAGCAGAAGGTGTTATAGTGTTGATTTCCAAATCAGGGTATAAGAAGGGAAGAAGGGTGGATTTAACATTTAATATTCATTATTTTTGAAATAAGGCTGATTCACTGTGAGGGTGGCCATTCATGCGTCATCATTATCGACATCAACAACAATATCATACAAGAAGAAGGCAAAATTGGATGTACATTCACACTGAAATGTGCCCATATTAATTCACATGTATCTTTATGTTGATATTTATGAGAGGTTACATTATTATTCCTGATCATACAGTCAAACAGATGTTTAGACTGGATTATTATTATGGTTAGTTGCACGAGCATATATACCAGGTGTTTGTTAAGGTAATAAATGTGTTTGGACTGGATTGGGATGTTTGACGGTGTTACAGATATTGTTGCAGGATAGAAGCTGTTCCAAGTAAAGCTGCCTTCTGCAATTGATCGACGGCAAATTTGTCAATGCCTATGGTGTTCAAGTGGTGCTCCAGTTGTTCTGGGATTGCACTCAAGGCGTCTACCCTTGGTACTGCCCTTGCTTGCCTTTGCCATAGTCGTTCTATTTCTATTTGTAGGTCCTTGTATTTTGTAATCTTCTCCACTTCTTTCCCCCCAGTGAGGCACTACCTTTTCATGGTTGTGGGGCTTGTGTGCTCTGAGGAAGATGAGAGCTATGCCAGAGGTTCAACTATATTGGACAGGTCTCAGCAGAGCAGTCAGATAAAGAGTGTCTCTCCCATAAAAAATATGGTGAGAGGTAAATTTCAGAAAGCCATACCGGCTTGCATGTCACCTGGGTTAACAAGGTCTGTGCTAGATGTTGGAGTTCCTGGATATCTGGTGAAAAATCGGCTACAGGACTCAGGACAGTTGGCTGAGCAACCAGGGCCAGCAGCTGCAGAACTACTGGAAGAAAAGGTATTTACCCCTTGCACATATACAGGGATTGAAAACAAAGAAATTATTGTTGTTGTTGTTGTTGTATTGGCTGCCCAACTCCAGTGGACTCCGTGCAGTGAACAAAACTATAAAACATGTAGCTAAAAATAGAGTCCATTAATAGTGAGCAGGATTGTGACCATCAACCTACTTGCACGTTCAGTTGATTGTCAGGATGCTTACTCTTGTTGGAAAATAAACAAGCATTAGTTGAGAATATTAAATGAAGAAACAGCTTAATTTTGCCAGTTTTATGTACTTAGGATCTATTCCAGATCATTGATTCTTTCATTTCCACCATCAATGACCAGAATTCTCTTGAAAGAAACCCAATTCTCTTTGACCAGCTGTAACCATCAAGCCAGAAATGCTGGTGTTTGAAAATGGCTTTACCAGACTTCAGAAACAAAGAAAACACGCAGTGTTGATTTGGTATAAAGAAAACCATGATAATGCAGCAGGAAAAGAAAAAAAGAAAACAAAATGTCAAAGAATGTTTTGAACATTTCTTAAGAAAAGAGAATAAAATATCAAGTCATGCACCTTGTACAAGAGATGATTGCATTCTTATATTTCTTTTAGGTGTATTTATTCAGGAATAAGCACATAGTAAAAACTTACTGAGTAAATATACAAGGATTGGATTGGAAAAGCTATTCCACACATAATAAACATGACAGGAAATTAGTTTTTGCAATAAACTATGCACTTAACTGGACAATGGCACTGGTTAGTGCTTTCTGACAAGAGAAGGTGTCATAAGTCATGCAAATATAAATCCAGCATTTTCACATTTGACATTTTCAAGTGCCTGAAAAAATGTGATGCATATTAAAAATGAAATGTTGCTATGATTGATAATATTTAGACAGGTTGGTCACTGGAAAATGTTATTTATTGTTATTGGTTAATTAAGAATGCCTGGGATTTGATATAGTTGCTTGGCCTGCGTATGTGTGTTGTAATCTTGCAGACTCTGGGATTTAATTCTTGTAGACAAACCTGCCCTTGACTTTGGTATCTATTGCTTGATCAGCAGAAACGACATAATAATATCAACAAAAGTGGGATTATAAAATAATTGCAATAACTATAGCAGTAATAATAAAAAGCCTTGTCAGGCCTTGACTCGGGGGTGAAAAGGCATAAAAAGAAACATACAAATAAAAGTATCTGAAATGTGATGAGCTTTAATAGAAAGATGCATGTGTTTGAGGATTGTTATATTCATAGTTGAAATTTTTTGAGGCAAAAAATACAGTAGTTGATGAAAAGAAGTTGCCTATTTTAGTAAGCATTATAGGAGACAAGCTTAGTTTATTAAGAAGCTTAAGCATTACACATGATTCCTCATAATTCAGCTTTGCAAACTTATAAAAACAATGCAGAAACTTTTGAGGTCAAAACCATTATTGATTGCAGAGCCATTGTAAGTTTTATAAGCATAAAGAAAAAGAGTGAGCATATCAATATATTTATGTTGTCTGAAGATTGCAAGTCTTGTGAAGAGTAAAAAGGTAGTGCCTGGAGAAACTAGCTAGTTTGTGAAATCTGAAAGAGCACACTAAAAATATTGTCAGCAAAGGCAGATTAAACATTTAAGAGGGCATTTGAAATTGCTATCTTCATGGGAATTGTGCTAATACTATGATGATGGTCTTATCCATTCAGTGATGTCCAACTCTTAGCCAGGTCTTTCCACATTTTCTGATCTTGCACTACTTATTTGAATTATTCTATACTCTGGCTGGTGTGAGCTTTATGGTGTCCTACCACTGTGCTCTTTGGTCGCCTGGTTTCCTTTTACCACTAACTCTTTCAAACATATTTATTTATTGACTTTTGTATTGCCGCCTATTCGCCCATGGCGACTCGAGACGGCTTACAGAACATAAAACCACATTTAAAACAATAAAAACTAACAAAAAGAATCAAATAAATTAATAAAGTACAATATAACAAAATCAC
>JANHFL010005715.1:41333-51409 GCA_032468155.1 Oxyrhabdium leporinum | reverse complement strand
AGGACAGCACAAGGCCTCCCACTCCCATCCCCCAAAGCTGCCCCAGGAGAATCCCATGGTCGATGGTATCGAAAGCCGCCAAGAGGTCAAGTAGATCAAGGATGGATGCACTACCCGCATCCCGCTCCCGCCAAAGATCTTCCAAAAGTGCAACCAGTGCTGTTTCTGTCCCAAATCCAGGCCTGAATCCTGACTGGTAGGGGTCGAGATAATCCGTTTCATCCAGAAAACTCTGGAGCTGCCGCGTGACTACCTTCTCAACAACCTTCCCCAAAAAGATAAGAATTGCTTTCTCCAGTGAATCCCCCCACATGAGATGGTCAAAATAAGTGAGATGCAGTTTTGTGATTTTGCCTTCTCATACTAATACTACAGGTACAGGAAGTCCTCGACTTACAACAGTCCATTTAATAACCATTCAAAGTTACAAAACTTAACAAATGTCTCAGCAACAAAAATTTTGGGCTCAGTTGTGCTGTAAGTCGAGGACTACCTACATTAGAACTCTGCGATTCACAAACAACAGCTCAAAGGAGGAGCCTGCAAAAAATGCAATAAAATCAGTCATATTCACAAAGCCTGTTGTTAAGAAAAAGCAAACTGTTTGCTAAAGATAAGCTCTTACTGTAAAAAGAGCACAATGGGACTTGCATTGAAGAATGTGATAATGAAAATGAATCAGGGATTGCTAACCTGAAAATCTATAGCACAGAAAGTGAATTGAAATAAGCAATACAGCTTACACGGCTTATACCAGAGATGAAAACCAACATTATCAGTGCAATTGGACACTGTATCTGCTATATAACAATTATATCACAGTGTGTATTTGAGCAGTATTTCAGAGATGCTAATCTAAAGCCATCAGAATTACAACTAAAAACTCACACTGGGAAAAAATATCCTTCTAATTGGAATGATTTCTGAAAATATAGCAACCATCAAGGTGCATTGGACCTACATGTTATATAAACAGGTGGACTAGCGCTGGGGTTATGAATTTGCCATTGGATTAGAGTTCCATCAATAACCTCCATACTTCACTTACTATCATGTTACTATCATGTGACTATCAAGACTAACTTTCTGGTTATATAAATCATATAACAGATTAACAGTTGGAAGGGAACTTGTAGGTCATCTAGTCCAAACCCCCGCTCAAGCAGGAGACCCTACACCATTTCTGACAAATGGCAGTCCAATCTCTTCTTGAAAGCCTCCAGTGATGAAGCTCCCCCAACTTGTGAAGGCAAGCTGTTCTATTGGTTCTCTTCCTATGTTCAAAGATGACATTGTGAACTCAACTATATCAAAGGCAAAATAATATAACGACCAAGTTTCACAAAGCATGATCAGTTACATTTGTCATACACAAAAAAATTAAAACTGAACTGGATTGAATGGAAGCTGAAGCAGTTCTTTCAAAAGTTGATTGGACCCCATGGTTTACATCTCTTGTTCCGGTATAAATAAAAATAATAGAACTATGATGTCAGGATCCGTTCTCACCTAGATGCACACAAATAAATATATCACTAGAAGAAGCTTGGTTTTTTAAGTAGCGGGGATTAAATGCTACCCTATGCTATTTAGCGTCATTGTCACAAGAGAAAAATAATGTGGAGAACTCAGGACATTGTTGCAGAGACTGGCAGACTTTGTCTCTCAAGTGGGAAGTGATAAATTTGAGTTCTTTAAATTCAGTATTAGATATTATGATCACACCACTCACATGCAAAGCAACAAGTGTGGAAAGAAAGTTCAAGCAGTCTTGAACTGCTACAGCTACAATCCTTGCCAGGACTTATAGGTAGTCCTTGACTTACAACAGTTTGTTTAGCGACTGTTTGAAGCTACAAGGGCACTGAAAAAATGACTTATGACCATTTTTCACCTTTATGACCATTGCAGCCTCCCCATGGTCACATGATCAAAATTGAGACACTTGGCAACTGACTCATATTTATGACAGTTGCAAGGATCATGTGATTATCTTTTATGATCTTTTGATAAGAAAAGTTAGTAGGAAAGCTGAATTTATTTAACAACCGTTAAATAACTTAACTACTGCAGTGATTCACTTAACAACTGTGGCAAGGTCGTAAAATGGGCCAAAGTCATGTAACAATTGTCTTGTCAAGCCCCACCAGCTTGCCATACCAGCACAGACTGCCATGGTGGCAGGAACAGCCGTGTGGTGTAGCAATGGCCCGGGCGGCAACGACAATGTGCTCAGCTGGGGTGGCGGCAGATCCGGCTGCAGCGATGGCAAGGCCCTACATCCTCCTTGGTTCGAACTGCTGACTGGCGCATTTCCGAATCCCAGCTGGTCGGTGCTGGTGGAAGTGGCGAACGGGGCGAGGCCAATAAGCTATGCCCTGGAACTAACTGACGATGACGGATGCTGGCTACGACGGTGGGGCCGCGGGGCGTGTCCTGTCTATAAAGAGCGCTGGGAGGCGGTAGCTCCCAGCACTGACTTTGTAACAAACTCATTAATGCCAGGCTTGAATAAACCTGTATCAAACAGTTCCAGAGCTTGTTTGTTTCTGGGCTCGCAAGGCCTGGGGATTGGGAGCAGTGAGATATCTCACTTCTCTTCACATAAAGTTTTGGCTCAGTTGTGGTCAGAAGTCAAAGACCACCTGTATTTCTGCCAAGCTGAGCTAACATGCTCCATCAATTGAACATGAAGGGAAGCGAAGGGAAGCTGAACAAAACTGTAAATAACAAGTAATTAAATACTATGATGACACATTATAATCCATTCTTATCAGTAAATTTGACTTCTGATCCACATAGAATTGGCACAATTATGTCACATATCGTGAAAGATAGTGGGATGCCTGATATTTGCATCATGAATACTCCCAGCTGCAGTGAAAAATTATGCACAATTATCCAAAAAGACTGAGTTTACTTCGGGAAGTTAAATGCTTCCACCAATACTTGCAATGGAAAGTGTTTACCCTCATCAGTGAACATTAGTCATTATTGTCATTTTTCAGTTCACAAAAAGGAGATTCCACTTACAGCAGCTGTTTGAATTCAGCATCAGCTTTCTTCTTTAGAAGGCAGAGTTATGTTTAATTCGAAGGGACACACAGTCATATAAATGCAGACAGATGGTCTAGTAGTTTACCTCTACAAGGTAAACAATCTGAAAAATCCACATGAGATGGAGATTTCTTTGACAATTGAAGTGATTCAAAGAGGAACCAGGGGAGGTAACACTGTTTCAAGTTTATAGAACACTCAGAATGGCTGGGATTTCTTTTGCTGTAAACAGCAAATAAATCTCAGTTTATAGCGTTTTACTTGTGCCATGATGAGCTTAAACTTGACTTTTGTTGAATTATGTGGGGATGGAGAATTATCATGCCATGGAGTTCTTGATGGTCTTTGAGCTTGTTTGCAGACATTTCATTACCCAACTAAGTAACATCAGCAGGGGCATTGACACTGGGTAATGAAATATCTATAGAGAGGCAACCAAACTCAGAGAACTTTATGGTTCAACTCTGAGCTACAGGTATTCTCTTCTACTGGCATCATCATCCCAGTTGACAAATTGACTATTGTAGAAATTATCTGTGGGACAGCTTAGAATAATAAAAATGTTACTAACTTGTACAGTTGCTCAGTGACTGAGAATAGACCAAAACGGAACCATTTTAAATCCTAACCTGTCCAAAATGTACCAAAAATAGTACCAATGCATGCATAGTAATGGCCTGTCTTGCTATAGCAAAGAATTCATGTAAACTTTGGAGGACTGTCTAAATGGTAGTTATATATCCCAAGTGGCTAGAGGTGTTTCTAATGTCTTCAACGGCAGCTGTCCATATCATACAAATATTCCCAAACAATAGGCAAACTACAATGGTCAAGAGTTCATAGCTGAATAATTTCAGATGCACCTGAAAAAGAACACAATTGGATTTATAACATCAGGATCACATCCCCCAACTATAAATCAATTGGTTGAAAAGTTTACTCAAAGTTTCAAGAATGCTGTGTTAGCAATTTCTGGAAAAAAATCTTCTTGCATCAAAAACTTGCAAACTTTCTAACTGAAAATCACAATGCAATTTATACAACAATAAATCAAATGCCAGTGACACTGTTTTTGGATCATACCTTAATTATTTATTTATGACATTTGTAGGCCACCCCAATCTGTCATAGCTCATAGCCTAAAAAAGAAAAATGTAGAAAAACAAACACAAATTAATAGTCAAAACATCATGCAAGAAATCTGTCACCACTCTAGCGCAAGGCCTGGGGGAAGAACCAGGTTTTAAGGGCTTATTTAAATAAAATCAAGGTGAGAGCCTTCAAATCTCAAGGGGAATATTGTTCCAGAATGCTGCATCGCTTCCATTGCTGTTTAATTAAGGGGGCCTGGAGCATATAGGACAGGCCTTTTGCTATGAATGGCTTTATAGGTGATAACCAGGACTTTACATTGTATCTGGAAGTTTGTTGGTAACCAGTACTGTTCACAAAGTAGAGGTGTTACATGAGCATTTAGTAGAGTTGCATGTCCATAATGACCTGTGCTGCTGCAATCTTGACCAGCTGCAGCTTTTTCATGGTCTTCAAGAGCAGTCCCATGTTCAATGCATTGCA
Source organism: Oxyrhabdium leporinum (assembly GCA_032468155.1). Lineage (NCBI taxonomy): Eukaryota > Metazoa > Chordata > Lepidosauria > Squamata > Cyclocoridae > Oxyrhabdium > Oxyrhabdium leporinum. The sequence goes on along the minus strand of JANHFL010005715.1, from coordinate 46,777 downwards.
GTAGTCTAACCAGAAGGTGACCAAAGCTTGAGTGACTGTCTTAATGGCCTCCCAGTCCAGTTATGGTTGCAATAACAGGATGACCTCCCAGTCCAGTTATGGCTGCAATTGGCACAATGAATTTCCACAAAGACCTTTCTGGCTACAGCTGTCATCTGCTGCTTAAGTATGAACTGTAAGCTTAACACCCCCCCCCCCCCCAAATTGTGCACCACTCCTGAAGGGGGAAGTGCAACCCTATTCAGCACTAAGGACGGAACTATTCTTGATTCAGGAAGATAAAACATCCACAGTCATTCATTCTTATTAGACTGGGCTTGTTCCACTCACACAGCCACTTAGACACTAGGACAATATTTTGACAGCAACATGTGGGTTGCCTGGGAGTAAAGATGTATAGTTGAATATCATCACTGTGATTCTGCACCCCAAACTGACAGTTGATCTCTATAGTTTTGCAGATTCTGTATCTTTTGGCTTCTCAATCACAAATGCAAAAAAAAAAGATGTCTTTCCCCCCTTGTTGTACATGATTTGGCTTTTTATTGTGTCTAAATATGTTTTCATTTTAGATAACATTATTTTTCATAGTTTTTAAAACAATAGAGACCCTTGTTTTAGAGAAAACTTCAGCTCACAGTCCTTAGGTAATATTGTGTGAGATGGTGTGTTTGCTACCCCAAGCACATCTGAAAGCACCAGACTGGGAAAGGTTGCTATAAAATATAATCAAAAGCTATTTAAGATCTTTTTTAGAGTTATTTTTAAAATGCCCGCTGAATCTTCAAATCAACTCCCTTTGAATAGAATCATCTGGAGTAATTATAAGAAAGGGGTATATTTTGTTCTTTAGACCTACGATGATGTCAATGGCCAGCAGCATTTCAGTCTAAAGGATGTAGAAGGCACCAGTGTATAGAAAATTATTCTAGTGGCAAAGATCAGGTTCATTTTATTTTATTGATACAGAAAATATTCCTATTATCATGATTTATACCCCAAAACGTGGATGTAAATCACAAACCTTCTGAGACTTCATAGTGTATCTAATTCCTTGATGTGACTTGGTTAAAGACTCTCAGAAATGGTTCAGCTAAATCAGAATATTTGTTGTCAACAATAATACAGTCAAACACAGTAGCTGACTACCTATTGATGTACAATGACAAGGACTTTTTTAATATATTTAAAACTTCTGGGCTTTTCCTCTCATCTTTTTGAATCAAGAGATACTTGTCTTGTTGTTTGGTAACAATGAGGAAGGTGATTGTGATTCTTGCTTCTCCAACCGCAACTCTCCCCAACTCCCCAACTTTATCTCATGTAGGTTACTAATAATAGTTAATTTATCCTAAACTGGAAGAATATGTCAATCATTAATAGAAGGGTAAGGCCCTAGAAAATGATCAAGTTTCTTTGGTCAGGAAACATGTTATTTTACAAAGGAATCAGTATCTAACTCAGTGAGCTTATACTTGTATACAGGTAGTATACAGGTAGTTCTCAACTTATGACCACAATTGAGCCCCAAATTTATGTTGTTAAGTGAGAAATTTGTTAGGTGAGTTTTGCCCCATTTTACAATTTTTTTGCCACATTTGTTAAATGAATCACTGAAGTTATTAAATTAGAAGCACAGTTGTTAAGTGAATCTGGCTTTCCTGTTGTCTTTGCTTGTCAGAAGGTTGTAAAAGGGGATCACATGATCCTGGGACACTGCAACCATCATAAATATGAACCAGCTGTCAAGCATCCAAATGTAAATTACGTGACAATGGGGATGCTGCAACGGATACAAGTGTGAAAAATGATCATAAGTCATTTTTTTCATTGCCATTCGAATAGTCACTAAACGAACTGTTGTAAATTGAGGACTATGTATATACAATAGGTACTGGATGTACTGCAGGGAGCCCCAGATTCCAGTCCTTCCTTAGGTGCAGGAACTAGACTGAGAAGTTGAAAAGCATGTATTGACCATTCCACACTGGACCCGCATGGTAGATTATGATCTATAAATTTCAATCAATAAACATTTATTCTTCAATGAATTTTGGCTGATAAAATGGTGTGAGATTATTCTGTGCCTCTACAAGGCAGTTTCTGTCAAGACAACTTGTGTACTTCGAACAGGATATGATATAATTATATTATGTATGTCTGTGCCCTAGTAGTAGTCCTGTTTTCTCTAATCTAGTGTCCTCTAAATATACTGGGACAGTCTCAGCAAACCCAGGAGGCATTAGGTTGAGGAAGGGTGTACTAATCGCTGTTCTTAGTAAATGCAGACAAATCAGTGTCTGTGACTAGAAATGCTTGATCTTTATTTTAACAATGTGATAGATATGCAAATAAGTGTTTTGCCAGTTCTTTCCCCAAATAGCTTTTCTGCAATACAATCTTTTTTTTATGCAGAACTAGATTTTTTGCTGTGCTTTGAATGTTTTCCTATAAAAGACATATTTATGGAAAAATTTACATCAGACCTGGAAAACTACCTACTTTTTTTCTTTTTCCCATAAAAGCAAATGCATCCTATTATTTTGAACAATTATGCCACAAACACCCTCTGAGAAGAACAGATGCGCACAATGTGCACAATTTGTAAGAGGTTGTGTTTTCTCCCCCCCCCCCCAAAAAAAACACACCAACTCAGTTCTCCAGTTCTTCTTTCAGTTAATGTATTACAGGCCATACTGTTGGCGGCTGGAGACAATCATTATCTCTTCTGATATTGTTGAATTGCAAATTTCATCTGCCTCAACTAAACTGGCAATGAATTTTTGAAACTGTACTAATGGAATTTAATTTCCTCATTAGAGCCCTACAGCATAAATTCTCATTCTCCATTAATTTTTTAAATGGTATTTTTCTGGTCACAATTTTTCCCTACCTTTGTAACCATTGTAGCAAGGATTTATAATGAGGGGATAATCTGTGCAAAGTCATGTGGATATTCAGTATCACTTGGTAAGAATTATATATTTCATTATTTATGAACCTGTGAAATCTTACCCGATGAAAAAGATACCGAATTTCAAGTTAGCAGTTCGTTTTTATTTGACATGTGGCATTCTGTAACATATAATTAACTGAAAAAAATGAAAAAATTTAAAATTTATATCTGAGAAAATATAGGTGAAAGTTGAGATGGGAAGTTGCAGCTACTGTGATATCAGCCCCCCAGCTATTTGTCTTTAATATTTTACATACAATTTGACAAATATATAAAATAAACCATACGACTGATATGATTTTAAGTTATGCTTGTTTATTGCTTTAGTGGGAAGTATTTGCTAGCATTTCCTGAGCTAGATTTTCAGTTAAAATTGCTAATCTGAATCCAAGACACTGTTTTGCTATGTGTTACTCGCGCAAACTAATGTGTTCAGAATTTTCTTTTAGAAAGTTGATAGGCTGAGAATTATTTTCCTCTGTGAAGAGCAAATATTGCTAAGCTTTGAATAACATACTTCAATCTTTTTTTTTTGTTCAAATGACCACTATCAGTACAAAGCTTATTTTATTGTTAATTTTTTCTTGCAAAAGACTATGTAGGCCACTGTGAGCAAGTTGCAATACTTGCTCATTTTAGGATTAGTGCTTGATAACCACAAACATTCATGTATAAGCCTCAGTGATGCTATGTGTCAGGACATCATTGTGGACATGTGACATTAATTTCCCCCATTACCATCTCAAGTGCTCATGTTGTCAACTAAACAAAATTGGGAATTTCTGTATTTAACTCTGGGACTGTAATTTTTCCTCTGAGGAAAATACTGGTTTTATTGAAATAATATCAGAGGCAGACATGTATTATAAAAGGACATCCATACCTAACCCAGAATAAAGTCACTTTTATAAGCTGCGGGAATGAGCCCTATTTTGTTGCAACAATAGCTGCAATTTTGTGTGAGCTGAGATTTCTGATAACACTGACAGTACTGATTTATTACCTACTTCTTGGTTCCCAAGGATACCATATACATTCCAATCTACAATATGCTTTTGCTAATCTAAAGGTGAATGGTTCACAATATCAGTGGTTTTGGTTTTTGTTTTCAAATTCTCCAGGCTTTTTTCTTTACATAATCTTTTTCAGGCAGCACCTTGATAATAAATCCCACCTTCTTTCTTATATGGGATGTCTTGCTTTTAGAGTTTAACTAGCATTTGAAAGATTTTCTTTTTTACCTCTTTAGCAAATCAATGAGAAATGCCCTTTGCTTCTTTGATGTTCTCAGAATAAAGCCACAGAGGGTTTCTGGACTCTAATACATTGAGTCAGAGAACCTAAATGTTTTTATGCCTCTTTCTCTTCAAGCCCATCAGATCAATGTTAGGTGCATCTAAATATCTGACTGCTGCTTTTAACCAGTATGAAACCACCCCAGAATTAGCTTTACTAGCAAAACACCTATATATCAAATGTTACAAATTTGTAATAACAAGGCATCTTGGTTCATAGACAGAATTACATATGTGATCAGTACTATCTTTTTTTAAAAAAAGATCCATGTTAGTGTGCGTGGGGAGAGTTACCCGTAAGCCATGAAATGGAAACTTCTCCACTTGAATCGGATGCATTTTGGGTCCTTCTATATAAGTCTATTGAGCTGTTTATCCACTCTGTCTACACTGAGGTTCAAGGGCCACATACAGATACCTATTCTGCCTCCTCTATCCCTGATTCAGTAAGATCTGAAGACATTGTAGCTGTATGAATGCCATTATTTCTTTCTATATTTAGTAAAGTAATCTTTATTTTTGATGTTACTTCCAATAGATCTTTTGTCTTAATGTATGGTATCTGGATTGCTGGATCTGCAAATAGACAACACATGACTGTTAAAAAGGCCTCAAGATACTAATGGTTGAGATAGAGTAAGTTTAGAAGGGCACATCTGGAGCAGATCCCACTTGCCTATACAAAATGTCATGATCCCTAACTAAAGAGTAATACTTCCCTCCACTTCGTGGATAGCCACCAGTACCCTTCTTAACAGCAAAGCAGAGTCTGAGATAAGGGGGGCAGACTATTTTTTACTACTGCAACCAATTACTGTACATCAAAAACATACCAATTATATAAATAATATGCTTTGAAATGTAGATGAACCTTTACTTTCAAATAATTTCCTTGTCTACTTTTTAAACTGAGAGTTTGATAATGGCTTTAACCTACCATATTCCCAATTCAAATGCTTTGTGAAAATCTATGCTTACCAATGCATTGCCTAGATGGATACTGAGTTATGAATACTTAAGGAATCAAGAGAACTTATTGAAATAACTGCATGAAAATGTTTGAATTTGCTTATTTGTCAGATGTATTATCCATCTAGCATCTAGATGAAATATGGCCACTTAACAACCATGGCAGAAAAGGTCATAACATGGGGCACAACTGCCTTTCTTAGCAATGAAAATTTTGGACTCAA